>CP053456.1:126528291-126727694 GCA_022644695.1 Cenchrus purpureus | reverse complement strand
TCGTCGTCTTCGACATGTACTTCACCCTGGCTCACTGACGAGCGTCCGTCCTTCCGCACCTTGTTCCCCTTGCTTATAGACTTGTTACGGCAACTCATCGTGTTCGTTCGATCCTCCTTAGCTTGCTTACAGTTACAGCGAGTCAGCAACTCATCGTGTGCGTTAGACTTGTTCGAATAATATAAAGGAAGAAGTTCATTTTGGGCATCCAACTCACAGAGTTCGTTTTCGAAAGACATTTTATTTAAACTGATCATTGTCTTAAAAATATGTTGGATGGAAATAATATCTACTAACTACTTGACACCGGCCAATGATCTTGCCATCATTAATTTTATTTACTACCAAGCAACATCAGGAAAGAGTTACTTGGAAATGAACATTTCGGGCCAGAGAAAGCCTAATAAGGGCCTAATGAACATTTCGACATTTCCGAAGTTTTTGTGTTGTTAGGATTAGTCCCGACACTAACTAGTGAAATGTGATCGGTCTCTCGATGGCGGTGCAAGCAATACGAGGACACGGGTTTATCCTGGTTCGGCCAAGCGGGCAGTCGTCCTGCCAGATTGCGCTCGTGGCGCTTGTATTGCTATGCACCGTAATGCTCAGAGGGCTACAAGTTAGGCGGAGAGGAGGAAAAACCTCCAAGTCCCCGCTAGATGATTGAGGCAGATGCCAATATCGCGGGAGTGAGTGTGTGGGTGCGGCAGCGAGAAGTGATGATGTCGCCCCGTCGACGGGCGACCGCCCTCCTTTTATAGACCAAGGGGAGGCGGCTTACATTGTGCCGCACGTGGTTTTACAAGATCGTGATATCGGTACACAACGTTGTGACTTGATGGTGTCCCTGACGAATCCACGATTTGCGGTGTCGTGGTGGCTATGTACTTGCGGGAATAGCTTCGAGGTAGCCCGCTTGGCGCACGTCGGCCGCCGTTCATTACATCGATTCGAGGTCTTCTGACGAGGGCGCTTTGGTCTAGCCTCTGAGGCGGCGTGGCGGCGTCCCATTGGAGCGAGCCGACAAAGACCGGGATGGCTGCATAGCGCCCGGATGGTGCCACAGGCTGGGATGTCCGCGCGTACGGTGATGGCCGCATGACCCGGGTCGGTCGCCAGATACGGGATGGCGCGGCGGGAGTTAGTGGAGGGACGCGACGTCAGCAGACGGCACACGGCCGTGGCAGTGGCGCCTCGCCGTCCTCGCCTTCGCCCCGCCGAGGATGATCCATGCCCTTTCGAGGGCCTCGGCGGCGGGAGCGTCCATGACCATGGGGCGGCCGTGACAACCCGCCCAGAAAATACCGTACTATCGCCTAAATCAATCCACTTTGGCCATTGCTTATGTGAAGTATCATCCGTCGTTAGTTACCGGGTTAACGCTGCTTAATCACTTGGAATTCACGGAGGATCGAACATATGCATTAAAACTCACGCGAAGGCGAGTCCAGTAGTACAAACACAATTTAAATTCAAATTACCCTAAAGGTTCAATCATTACAAATCCTTGTTCATGACAGGAAGTAAAGGTTGAGTTTGGCAATGAAATAAATAAACTAGCGCCTTGGTAAACATCACAGAGGCCATCCGTGATGCCATCACTTTAAATCATCCACCCGTCAACAACACCGCAACAACAATTTTAAAGCAAGTAGTATGCTATTAAATCAAGACTCAACCGGCGGGTGATAACTACATCACCAAACTCTAGACATGAGAGGCTTTATGACCATTGGAGTTCTTTTGTCGAAAAGCAACAAAGAGTATGTCCTTACTTTCAATATTTTAGCACAAGTTCTAGTTGATTACCATTCTAAGTGTGCCAACTAATTCAATCAAGAATTGTACAAACAATTAATTCAAGCGATAAACTTCATCGAATTCCATCATTAGGGATATCATGGCTTGATTAAGCGGTCTCGAATAACGTGAGAGGCCGACAATCGATTGATTTAAACCTTGCAAGGTAAACCTAAACACGGTAGGGTGCCCATGAGAGACAACCATCCGCACGGTTCCCAAAAGTCATCGGCTTGGGATCAAGATTCGCCTGCACAAGGCTATTCGCATACGCAAGGCACCCGCGCACATGTTCTCCTTAGCTAGCCGGCGGTGATTACTCGAGATTAGTAATAGTGTTCTGCATCCGTCTCATTAAGGTACTAGGCTTATCGGTCCCATTCCCGACAAGTGCTTGACGTTCAAAGCTTAGCCCACGAAAGCCCTTTGGATCGAGGCCAAATCCCATGCTCTTACCACATGAGCGGTCCATTTATAAAGATCTTATGACCTAACATACTAGTGATAGAGCATAGGTACCTAGGGATCATGCATCTAGGGTTTCAATTCAACTCCACGAAACATAAATGCACAAACATAGCAAAGATATACAATTGCATAGTTTTAAAGGAGAGGTTAATGATCCGGGCTTGCCTTCGGCAAAAGTTGCCTTGGGTCTTCTCGGACTTGGGTCCGTGTCTTGAGCTAAGAACACGTCTGAGAAGCTCTTCATCTTCGTCTCCTTAAGCACAAGCGTCCACCATGGTCGAAGAAGATCTACATGCGGATGCAAATGCAAGATTCAATTGATGATTTTTAATTTAATCAACTACAACAACAAATGACAACCATGGGGTGCATGGTTGACCACATTCACCTAGATAAGAATACATTGATATACTCTCCCAAAAAGGAACAATATGCGTTCTTTTATTAACTATTCTTTTTATAGTGACTATTACATATTTATGTAAATAATTTCATTTAAATCACAAAACAGCAAGGAGGTGGTCTCAACCTTCTTAGAACGTTTTCAACACATGCATAAGGTTATTAGGTGTGGCAAAGGTGATTTTCCAATTAACTTAATATTAAGCAATTGGCTTCCATTGCTTTTATTCATAAAATAAATTAATAAAATTCAGTGGGTGTGTTGTGAAGCACTACAAACCTATACCAAGCCAATGCACACACATGCACACTTAGGAAGCTATGAAATTAAATATACCAAAATAACAAAAGCTAGCTAAAGCAAGATAAATGCATATGAAAATAAATACATCAAAAGGATCCCAATTTTCTCTCACATGGCCTCTGGTCGAAACCTGCTTAGGCATGCAACAAATACACCTAGACCTTCTATAGATCTTGGGTTATGCAATCACATTGAAAATCGAGTATATTTCAAGAATAAATATTTTCTGACAATTATAAATTGTGAGTAATTCACCAGAGATGAATTTTGGCATAAGAAGACAACATACAGAAGTTGGGCACAAAATCTAATTATTTTAGCTACAAAAATCATTTAGACAGATTCTGCATAAATAGAAAACAATTCATATGAAAAGATTTACTCAGTAACTTTGTGCAATTTTTGGTACAGAAGCTAGGCATGGCATAACACACAACATATCCAAAACTTAGCTACAGAGCACTTGTAGATTTTTAGATACAACAGATCTATGTTTTTCGGTTTCCTATTTTTCATGCAAAATTAACAGGAAAACCATGAACATGCTTTACAAAAGTTGTAGTGTTTTTCACAAGGAGTTCAACAAAATTAGGTTTGCAGTTTTCTGAATTTTCTACAGATTTTACAAATTTCAGCAAAAGGCTAATACTATTGAAGAAGCTTACACCGAGGCCCACGGAACTTCTCTATTCTTCACGTAAATGCCCTTGCTTTACACTGAGACCCTAGAAAGAACCCAATCCTTGCACATCACCCTCCGCTGTCGGGTGGGCTCACGGTGATGATCCCCAACAAATGGCACAGGACCCCCTAGGTGCTCACCTAGAGGTGATTGGAGAGGTTACGGTGGCTCGGCGGCGTCCGGCGAGGAGGAGCAATGGCAACGCGACTCAGCTCAAACTACCATGGGTCCCTAGGAAAGGTGTTGCGGTTGGGCGGCCCGGCGCGGAGGCTCGGCTAGGCGAGCGGCGCGCGGTGAATGGCAGCTTGGCGGCCTTATGCTTGCCCGTGTTTAAAGGATCGAGGATTCATGCCATGCGTGGCGTGACGGCGGGTAACACAAGGCGGGCCGGGCGGCGAGAGGCGTGGTCACGCGATGGCGGCGCACGGATCGGCGGCCCGCCTCGCATGCGCGGCGGTGGCGGCGCAGCCCGCGCAGAACGCTGTGGTGCGAAGATGATTTCCATTTCTTTGTTTGAATAACTTTGAAAATTTGAACTAAAGTGACCCAAGGTGATTATACCAAAGTTGTAGATCTCACTACCTCTACAACTTTTACAAAGGCTCTATGATGTTTTCTCAACGGATTTTGCATAAACTGCTCGCCAAGCTCTGTTTTTCATGGCGTTGAGCAGTGCATCGTGTTGATCGAAGCCACCTATTTCCACTTCAAATTGCAAATGCCATCCAACATGAAAGTTGTGCCTCTTGAAAACGGACAACTTTTATATTGGGAGATTTAAGTGTTTAGGTGAAATTTGGAGAACACGGCAAAAGTTGAGGAGTTCAAGGACATTCGGGTTTAAGCGGGGTTTGACTGCCTTTTGACCAAGGTTTGACCACAAGTGTGTGTTGACTTGATCAAGAGGTCATTAGGGATTGTTGACAAGATTTTGAGGTGATGACCCGGGTTGACCGTGGTTTGACCGATGTCGGAGTTTGACTCACCTGATCCTACCATTAGCATTAATGAGGCTAATTAAAAACTGGGCGCCACTGCCGTGTGGCGGTGTCCCATCGTAACAGGCTCCTTCGCTGAGGATGGCTCCACGCCGGAGATGACGGAGGGACGTGCTTAATGTGTTCGCGTGGCTACGCCATCGGTGGCTTGCCCGGTCGCCGTGCTCGCTTCGCCAGTGCGCCATACCCTTCGGGGGCTCGCCGTGGAGAAAGATCGGAGTGGGGCGGTGCGATGCTTTGGAATGACAGCATGTCCGCACAACACCGCATGGAATGCGGTATAGTGACGGGGTTTAGGCCGCGGTGACAGGTCGAAGCCGGGGTGTCGGCCGCAGCGGCATGGTGAGGGATTGCTGACTAAGGCACTACGGCGGGGGCATTTAATGCCTGTCGGAGAACAGTGGCGCGTTATCGCCGAGGTCGGCCTCGGCGAGCCGAGATCTCGATGCATGGACGCCGATCCGAGGCAGCGGTGACCGCTGAGTGAAGCCTCGGTGGAGATTCGCCTGAGGGCGGCCTCGAACGAGGCGAGTCCTCGCTACGGGCGCCGTGCCTCAGGGCGGGAGTTTACCCGACGGGGTGCTGCGCCCTCAGCGGCGGGTGCTTGCTGGCGTGCCACCCCCGAGCGAGGCGAGATCGCCGAGGCGGTGAGAATTTGATGGGCCATAGAGGTTGTTGGGCCGTGGCGGACCATGGGCCTTTCGTGTTGGGCTGCGGTCGGTTTAAGTAATGTTTTGTGGTTGTGTTAATTCTTTAGGAAGGTAATCTCCCCCATAGTTAGGGGACCCTTATGGTCATCCCCGACGGTAGCCCCGAACCTTTGCGGGAGGTTATCCTGAGGGACCCGCAAAGGTCAAGTTCTCATAGGGACTTTCTTCCCTTCGGATGCGGTGGCGTTGACGCCTAGGCGTAAGAAGCACCCGCTGTAGCCTGAAACCTTGGAGGAGTGCATGCACTTTCGTGCAAGGTTTTGATGCCGAGCTACGATCCGTAGGCATTTGTTCCGCCGGCCTCGGCGATATTTCAGCGGCCTCGATCGGCGATCGTTGAACTGTGTTAACCCACCCGGGATGAGTCCGGGGTTCGCCCTGCCTCGAAGGGGCGGGAAAACACGACTTTCGCCGGACATGCTCAGGATGTGTGCCGCGTGCGATGAGCCCCGAGCCCGGGCCCATTCGAGGCGATCGGGCGAGCTCTTCGACTTGTTTGTGCGCCTCGCCGCCTTTCGCAGGCGAGGGTGAGGTGGTCCATGCTTCCCATCGAACGGGCCGCGAGTCATGGATCCTCGCTGAGCCGTTAGCGGTAATTCAAGTGGACGCCGTGCCCTGCTCGATAAGGGTCGGCTCTGGTCCCGGAGACACGCCCATGAGAGCACTTGAGGCGCCTGCTCAACCACGATTAGTAGGGCCTTTGGGTGGCACCGGTGCCTCCGCCTTGGTGGATCTGGCGCATGCATCGAGTCGAGCTCAACCGCCGATCAAGAAATCCCGCATCGAGGGGCATTCGCGGGCGCCCACCGCACGGGCCGATGGGCCTCGAGCCGATCAAGATAGCCGTGCAGGCCAATAAATCCCGTGATCGAGGGGCATCCGCGCGCCACCGCATCGCTGGCCGGGCCTCGAGCCGCCGATCAAGATAGCCGTGCAAGGCCAAGAACCCTCATCGAGGGCATCCGCGCGCCCACTGCACTCCTGGCCGGGCCTCGAGCCGCCCGATCAAGATAGCCGTGGGCGACTCTCGAACTGGGTCCGTTCTTCGAGGGCGGCAGCCGTGACCTCGCGCGACACCGCTTAGATCGTGGCACCGTGCCCGAGGGTCGCCCTCGAGCTCTGGCTGGTTTCAGGAGGCTATCCTTAGAGAAGGAACCCCGTTGTCGACGACGGGCGTGGCGGTGCGGGGGCGCCCTTTAGGCGGGCGCGCGCGACGTGGACGTGGGAAGGCGATGAGACGGGCGCCGCGCCCCTGGGTTACAGCGCGGTAATCATGATGGCGCGCACGCCTGTGGGCGCGGGCGCTGGGCGCCCGTCGACGCGGCGCACAGACACCGCCGCTGCTTTTCCGGGACGCCTTCGATTCTATAAAACGGGAGAACAGGGAGGGACTTACCTCCGCCATTCACACGCTGCTTCCACTTCATCTCCTTCCTGCGTGCGCCTCTCGCCTCGGATCCGCAAGCGCTTTTCCTGTAGCCACCCGCGCCTCCGCCTTCCCTTCCGCCATGTCTCTCGCGTCGGATGATTCCTGCGGCCCCGGCCGACGGTGAATCGGGCGGTCCGGAGGAGCCGGTGCATGGCGGCCGGGCTGACGCCGGCCGCCGACGTCGAATCCGGGCGTGGATGGTCCCGCCGCCGGATGGGGGAGCCGAACCCTCCGCCGGCTACGCTGCCGCCTTCGCGCTACACGAGCGTTCCAACGCCCCGCAAGTTCATGCGGGGTCGTGCTATCATTACGGTGGAGCTCCACAACCGCCTCATCGCCATCTCGCAGGCCTCGCTCGCCGCGAGGGATTCTTGGGATCCGCCAAGACCGTGGACCATCTCTTCCGCGGGCGAGCTCCACACGCCGCCACGGGGAGAAGAAGACGCGGCCGAGCGGTGCACCGCGCCTCACGCGGACGGACTCCGAGGAGTACATCCCGCACGATGACGCCAAACAACTCCGATTGGGAGAAGGGATGGTTTTACCAAGCAACGACGGCCTTCCGGACACCGGAAGGTGTTGAAGGAGAGCCGGACTGTGGACGACGGGTGTCACCCCGGCGAGGCAGGAGGCTCGAGGCTCTCACCGACGCCATAAGCCAATTGGCGAACGCCGGCTGGCGGTGGCGCCCGTCATCGCCAACTTCCACCACCGGATTATTCCCCTCATGGAGAGGGAACTCTCATCTTCGAGATGAGTGAGGCGCCAACCCCGTGTCCTGGCACGCTCATGTTGCCGGAGGAGCCGCCGCCGAGGATACGCGCCACGCGAGGCGCGATAATCCAAGGCGAAAGATGCGACGACCTATGGTCGCTCGTGATGCTCCCCGACGCCGCCAGTGAGTATGCCCTTCGCCTTTGCTTTCCTTTCTTCCGTGCTTCGATAGCTTGCTTGGCGGCAGCGTGGGGGTCAATGTCACCACGCCGGATCCGCCGACGCCTGTCAGACTCGGCACCACGCCAGCAGCAGAGGGAGCAGGACCGGCTCGGAGGAAGAAGAGGATCAGAGGCAGAGCGCCTAGATACAACGGGACTAGGGCAGGAGAGGCCTCACCGCCGGAAGCCGGTGAACTCGCCTTCTGGACGAGGAGGAGAGCGGGGAGCGGACCACCTCCGAGGTGAACCCGCGCCACTGTCACCGGGTCGAGGGGTCGCCACGAGCCTACACCGAGGCGGGCGCGTGATGCCGCCAGGATCGCCGCTAGTGGCCCGGGAGGCGCCCAACCCTCGAGGAAGCGCAAGCGGGCTTTCTAATTTAAGGTGCGCCCTCCTCCGCTTCGGCGTCGTGTCGCGGCGACTCATCTTCTTCTTCCCGTCGACTGTCGGTGGCGCACCCACGCTTGCGCCCGCCAAGGCGCTGCCTGCGCGGTGACGAGGCCCCGCCGGAGAGGACGCCGCGGGTGGCGGCGGGTGCGGCGAGCCAGGCGTCACGCGCGCCGCGCGGCCGAGGCCGCGCGGAAGATATGGCGGCGGAGGCGACGGGCGTTGGTTGCCCGCGATCCCCACCTGGCGCGGGCGGCTCAGCGAGCCGGAGCCGAGGGCGCGAGGCCGGGCCCTCCGATGGGGATTCCACCCCGTGGGGTCCGGCAGCGGATCGGCCGCCCGCGCCCGTGCGGTATCGTGCCCGATGGCCGCGTGATGCCGCAGCGGGCGCTGATGCCGGGGCGCCGACATCCGTGCCGTGCCCCGGTTTGATGTCGCACGCGGGGAGCGGCGCCCGGGTGCCAGTTCGATCGAGGAGGCGAGGAGGCGCGGTGGCATGAATTCTGCCCACGGTGCCTCTCTCAAGACCGCTCGACCGAGGCGCCCGGCCCAGAGGCAGTCGCCGAACTTTTTCGTAAGAACCTCTCGTCGGCCCGCCTGCTTTCTCCGGCCTTCTCGACTCGATTCCTTCCCTTGCTACCGCTCGCGAGCCGGAGGCCAGTGGACGAGAAGTTCAATCGCCTCGCCGAGCTGAGCTCTGACCTTGATTGGTACCGGGACGACGAGTCCCCTCGGATGCCATGGTGAGGCCTTGCGGGAAGACAACGGCCGGCCGGAGTACAAGCTCATGGCGTGGAGGACGCCACACCGACAACGCACCTTGGCGGCGAAAAAGCCAAGGAGGTCGAGGAGGTGAAGGCCGCGCTCCAAGAAAGGGAAGGGGCGCTGGCGACGGCGAGCGGCGAGCTGCAGAAGGCGCGCGACGCCCTGGCCGAGGCGACCTGCCGGGCGCAGAGGAGAGGCGGCCTCGCCGAGGCGCAGCTCAACTCCTCCAGGACCGCACGACCTCGAGGAGCGGTCCTGCACCTGTGCCGAGGTAAGGCCCAGGAGGTCGAGAAGCCGGGTGCCGCAGAGAAGGTCACGCGCGCGGGTGGAGGACCAACTCACAGCGGCACGGCGCGAGTGGAGACTCGCCCAGCAGAGCGAGCCGCCGAGGACGCTCCGCCACCCGAGCGCCCTGCGGGAGGAGGCGCAGCCCCCAGCAGAGCGTACCGACGGGAGGCGTGGCTGCACTTCAACTCCGAGAGGCGGAGATCGAGCGCTCAGGGGGAGCTGGTCCAGAGAGCGTGGCCTTCGAGGACTTGAGGGTTGCCGCGAGGGAGAAGGACGCTATCCCGCAGCTGCAGCAGGAGGCCGGCCGCGCGCGGACCTCGAGAAGGAGAGGAAGCAAGTCGAGGTGAGTTGCCGCCCGCTGCTCTTCGCTTTTAATCGTTTTGCCGAGATTCGCCTCGACTTACCCCTTTTTCTCGTGGCGGAAAGCCCGGGAGCCGGGCCGACGCAGCGGGGAGTGCTCCAGCGGACAA
This sequence comes from Cenchrus purpureus, assembly GCA_022644695.1. NCBI lineage: Eukaryota > Viridiplantae > Streptophyta > Magnoliopsida > Poales > Poaceae > Cenchrus > Cenchrus purpureus. The sequence continues at coordinate 126,718,056 of CP053456.1, read as the reverse complement.
CTCGTCCCGAAGATTTGGGACTGGAGGAGGCGGCCCTCAAGCGTGCGAGCATCGACGAGGGTGCCGGCACTGGGAGTTCGGTGGCGAGCGTCGCCGCTCGGGCGGTCGCATCGAGCGCATGGCGCCTCCGCCGCATCCGTAAGACCCTGGTGTGGTGCAATCGCACCACGTTGTTGACCTCACCGGCCGCCACGGGCTACATCGGGACGACCTTGATGATGACGGGCGCAGGAGGTGAACCGACTGACGCCGCTGCGCCGCCAGCGGACCTTGCCGACGCCGAGGAGGACCTCTTCCCGAACGCCCTCCCGCGGGACCCTCGAGCTCGAAGTGGCCGCTGAGGCCCTTATTATTGTAATTAGAATTTGAGCTGGTGGTTTTTGTAACACGCTTCACTTTTGACGTTTGTGTTAAGTACGATTCGTTTTTGTTTATGCTGCTCGCCCTTTCCCGCCGCTTAGGCAAGTTTCTGGATTGATCGCTTTCACGAGCAACTGTGAAGTGGTGGTGAGGAGGAGGTCATCCTGCCGAGGCGTGGCCCTTAGCTCACCCGTCTTTACCTTTGGCCGCTACGCTTCTTTTCTGCCCAAGCTCCCGGTTGGGACGCATTTAGCATTTTTGGAAAAAGATTTTTATAAAAAATGGGACCGCTTTAGGGGATGCCCCAGTAGTAGCTCGAGGGGACTTGGCTTCGAAAGCCGAGTCACCCTTGACTTTATTCACAAACTTAACGATGTATACAACCGATCGGGCGCTTGGATATGCAAAATTGACTTGGAACTTTTTAAGGGTAAAAGCGAGTCGTTGGAATGTTCCAAGCGTTGGTGAAGACTTCCCGCTCGCTTGCAAGCTTGTATGTGCCGGGCTTGAGCACCTCGACGATGATGTAAGGTCCTTCCCATGGCGGTGACAGCCAGACGGCCTCGATTGTCTTGTCGCAGCCTTAGCACTAGGTCGCCTCAAGTCTCGCCACGATCTTCCGAGCTTGGTATCGCCGAGTGCTTGCCGATATCTTGCCGAGTGCATCATTGCCACGCCTGGCTTCATCTATTTGATCCAACGAGTCTTCGCGAGCACTGGGTTCGAGCTTTCTTGATAGGCCCCGAGTCCGGGAGATCCGTACTCTGTGTCCGTGGGGAGGACGCCCGCGCCATAGACGAGGAAGAACGGCGTGAATCCCGTGGCTCGCCGGGTGGTCCCGAGACTCAAATGACCGAGGTAGCTCTCGAATCCACACTGACTTGTTCACCCGTCAAGATCCTAGGCTTGAGGCCTTGTAAGATCATGCCGCTGGCACGCTCACCGCCATTAGTCTGCGGATGTGCGACGCCCAATCCACGCGGATATGGTGGTTGTCGCAGTAACTCCGTGAATTTCCGCCGGTGAACTGGGTGCCGTTGTCGGTGAATGATGGAGTTTCACTCAACCTGTGGATGATGTCGGTGAAGAATGACACGGCTTGCTCGGATCCGAGGTTAGTGATGGGCACCTCGATCCACTTTGAGAATTTATCGATTGCGACCAAAGAATGCGTAGCCCCGGGCGCCTTCCGCAGGGGCCCGACGATGTCCAATCCCCACACGCGAACGGCCATGTGATGGGTATGGTCCGAGGGCGTGAGCCGGAGGTGGGTCTTGTGGGCGAGAATCGGCACTCGCAGCGCACGACTGCTTGGCGCGCGACCGTGGCCAAGAGAAGCCGCGAATGCGCGTTGCTCACGAGGGTGCGCGCGGCGCGCGTGATGGCCACACACGCCGCGTGATGTCCCGGATCAACTCGCGGCCTGGGGATGGGGATGCATCAGAGATTCACGCGCGCGCTTACGCCAGCCGCCGACCACGGTGAATGATTTGGCCTTTCCGGCGATGCGCGCCCGCCTTGGTCCGATCCGAGGGTAGCTCCTCGATCGATCCAGGTGAGGTACTTGCCGCCCGCCTCCGGGGCGCTCAATCTCCATGGCCTCGCCTCACCCCATACCCCTCGAGGGAGAGCACAAACGCCTGCTCGAGGGGTCCTCATCCATGGGTTCCGCCGCGGATTCGAGGGAGCCCCGAGGGCCTTCCCGACTGAGGTGGTTTTGCTAAGGTCGACGGAAGGTTCGGCGACATCATAAAACGCGTGAGGAACGGTGATCCGCCCACAATCGCGCGAGCTCGCCTCCTCTGTACTTTGCGGGAACGTGGTTGAGCTCAACGCCGTAAAATTTGTCCTCGAGCGCACGCACGCGTTGCAAAGATGCTTCCATCTTCTCGCGTGGCAGCTTGCTCTTCATGACTTGGTCGATCACAAGTCGCGAATCCCCGACGCCGAGGCGCTTGATGCCTCAATGGCGATTCTGAGGCCGCAAAGGAGGGCCTCGTGATTCCGCCATATTGTTCGACGCGGGGAAGTGCAGGCGCACTGCATACCTCATGTGCTCTCCGAGGGGCGAGATGAAGAGCCCGCCCGCCTCCGTTTTCATCATCGACCCGTCAGAGGGTCCAACACCGCTTGGATCAGAATGGGGCAATTGAGTGTCATTCATTCACGAATAAGTCCGCGAGGATTTGGGATTTGATTGCCTTGCGCGCATAGGTAAGAGAGTTTCACCCATGAGTTCCCACGGACCATTTCGCGATTCTACCCGAGGCATCCGGATTGCGGATTATCTATAGCGGGAACGATGAGACCACCGTGACCGGGTGGGCCTCAAGTAGTGCCAGCGCGTGCAAGTACCACCGTAAAGCAGCTCAACTGTGGGTACCGCGCTTTGGTCTCGATAGCACTCCTGATGTAGTATACCGCCTTTGACCGCAGGCGTGGCCTCCTCCGCCTCTCCACCACGATGACCGCTACCGACCACCGGGTGGTTGCCGCGACGAGAGAGGTAGGTTCACCGCCTCGAGGAGGATTGGCGCGTGCCACAGCCTTGTCGAGTGCCTCCGGCCTCGACGGTCCAGAGAAGCGCGTGCTTCTTCAGAGTCGAGAGGGCAAACCCTTTTCGCCGAGCCGCGAAATGAAGCGGCTCGGCGCCAGCAGCCCAACACCTTCGCACCCTTTCAAGTCTCGAATCGGCCCCATCCGGTCGAGGGCCGAGACCTTCTCTTGGGCTCATGCTCATTGGAGACAATGAAACCTGTAGCATGCCGCGCACCCCAAAGACGCATTTTTCGGGGTTTAACTTGACCCGTTAGCCCGCAAGCAATCGAATAACGCAAATCGTTAACCGTGTCGTCCGCCTTCGGTTTTGACGACAATGTCATCTACGCCCAACGCCCGCCTGATGTGATCCCCTGTTGCATACATCGCCGGTATGTAGCCCCCGCTTTCAAGACCAAATGGCATCGTTACGTAGCAACATGCCGAATGGCGTGATGAAAGAGGTCGCGAGTTGATCGGACTCCTTCATCTTTATTTGGTGGTAACCCGAATAGGCATCAAGGAAGCATAGCAGCTCGCACCGCGGTGGAGTCAACTATTTGATCAATCCGTGGCAAAGGAAAGGAACTTTGGGACATGCTTTATTCAAACCGGTATAGTCAATGCACATCCGCCTACTTCCCATTCTTTTTCTTAACTAGGCTGTGATTAGCTAGCCACACCGGATGAACACCTCCTTGATGAACCCGCCTAGGAGCCTCGCAGCTCCACTCCAATCGCCCGCCTTTTCGCCAAAGCGCCAGAGGCGCCGCTGCAGCCTGGAGTGAGGTAGGATGTCAAGGAGTGTTTGGCGACCTCTAATGCCCGCAAGATGTCCGAGGGCTCCACGCGAAAGATGTCTCATGGCGTTGGCGCGAGAAAGTCGACGAGCACCACTTCCTATTTCGGGTCGAGGGTGGAACTGACCTCAACACCTTGCCCTCGGGGCAGCGCGCCGAGGGTACCTCCTGGTCCGCCGGCACTCAAGCTGCCCGATGCTTGGGGGAGTCGGGCCCTCGCCAACTTCTCCATGTCCGCGACGAGCGACTTCGTCCAGCGCGAAGCGCCGGCTGCGTGCTCGACGCACTCGACATCGCAGCTGAACGCGCGTGCTCGATCGACGAGCCCACCGTGATGACGCCTTTGGCCCCCGATCTTCATCTTGAGGTACGTAGTTCGGGACCGCCATGAATTTGGCGAGCACGGACGCCCGAGGATGGCGTGGTACGCGCCCGAAACCCCACCACCTCAAAGGTGAGGACCTCTGCGGAAGTTGTCCGGTCAACCGCACGGCAGTCGATCCGCCGAGGGGTGGACGCTGCCGGCCGCGACGCCATGGAACGGCGCCGGCCGGGCCGCACCGATCCAAACCGATCCCCATCACCGCAGTGTGCGCGACAGATGATGTTGAGGCCGCCGCCCATCAACACCTTGGAGAATCGCGATTGCCGATGATGGGGTCGACGACCAACCTGCATTGCCCGGGTTGGGGATGCGGTTCGGGTGATCCTGCGGCTGAAGGTGATGGCCTCCTCCGACCACCGAGGAAGGAAGGAGGGGCCTTCTCGGCGAGAACTTCATGCCGCTGTTGCGCCGGTGGACATGTCCACCGCCGGTCCCCTCAAGATGAGGAAGACGTTCCACCGCTGGAAGCCGCCGCGCCACCCCCCATCCTTCTTGGCCTCGCCCTCCTTCGCGCGACGCGGCCGTAGTACTTCTTGAGCATGTCGCATTGCTCGAGGGTGTGGTTGACCGGGTCTTGTGGTACGGGCAGGGCTTCTTCAAGATGTCCACGGGCCTCGAGGGGCCTCGAGGACCCTTGGTGGGTGGTCGACGCGAGGGCCTCGCTGCCGCCTTCGCCTGCCCGCCGCTGGCCATGGTGGGGCTTCGCCCTTCTTGCCCCGCTTTTGCTTCTTCGCTGCTCCTTGGACTTGCGCCCGCGCTGCGCGCCGTCCACGCTTGCCTTCTTGTCAAAATGGCCCCCACCGCCTTCCCTCCCAAGGCGGCCGGTGGCGATATCGAACAGCTCGCTGGAGTCGACCGGCGGGCTTCTCCCGAGCTCGCGACGAGGTCCCGGCTGTCGTGCCTCGAGGAAGGCGGCACGATTCCGACCGAGCGACGCCGGAGCTCGCAGCCGCTTGAAAAGCGCCGTATGAAGTCCCGAGCGACTCGCCGGCTTCCGAGTGCACCGCAGGTCCCATGAGTTCCCGGCGCACATACGCGTGCTCTCGAAGTTTCCCACGAACGCGTGACTAGGTCGCCCCACCGTGGATTTGGCCGGCAGATGCTCGAGCCATGTCCGGCCGAATCCGCAAGGTGCAGCGGCAGGTTGCGGATGATCACCGCCGTTGGTGGCGCCGCCACCGACAAGCAGCGGTAGTCGCTGAGCCATACTCGAGGGTCCGCTCTCCGTACTTGGTGATGGTGGTGGGTCGGAAGCGCTGGGGAAACTCGCCGGCGGATCTCCCGCTGAACACACGGGTTCTCGGGGTTCCGGCGATGAGCGGTCCTCCCGATTGCCGTAGCGACCACCTCGCCGAGGGTGGTAGCCCGCCGTCGCCCGCGCCCGCCGCCTCTTCTTGGCGTCAGACGGCGAGCATCGCTGCCGTGGGCCCGCCGCTGTCAAGGATCCGCCTCGACAGCGCCCGCCGTTTGCTTGCCGTCTGCCCGCCGCTGCGGACGGATGCCCTCGCCATGCCGCCGCCGCTGCGCCGGATCCGGTGATATGCGGGACGCGGAGCGAGTTTCGCTGCTGCCGCCGCCGCCGATGAGAGCTCGCGCCGCGGCGCAGTTACGCGCCTCGCGTGCCGGCGTGGTTTCGCATGGCCCGGCGGTAGTGTCGCCGCCACCGCGATGAGTTTTTGGCTGGCCCGAGGCGGCGTGTGTGGGTCCGCCCACGCTGAAGTCGGGCGTTGATGCGCGCGAGCTCGCCTCCCCGGCCGCGCGCCAAGGCCGAGGCTTCCCGCGATGGTAGCACGCAGAGCCGCACCGCCGTACTCTCCGCGAAGCCGCCGAGCTCGCGCTACCGGGCCACCGCGACAATATCCGCATTGCCCGCCGGTGGGGCCGGTGGCGGGTTTGGCTCGATGCCGGGCCGATCCTCGCCGCCGCCCGCTCGCCGCCGCCGCTCGCTGATGACGACAACGAAGCACTCGCGCGGGATCGTAGTTCTTCGCTAGAGTCGCCGAGCAACCGAACCAGAGTCCGCGGCGTCAAGGAACCGCCGGAATACCACGGGTCCGACGACGGAGAAGTCCCACTCGCTGAGCCGCGAGGTCGCGGGCGGCAGCGGCCGAGCCGCGGGTACGACTCCGCTGGTGGTGGCGATGAGGTTCCGGTTGACAGCAGTGATGGCCCGGAGATCCTCGGCGCGCGGCCGACGGATGAGGCGACGCTGCGCGGAGTTGCGCATCCCGGGGGAATCGCGCCCCTGCGGCGCGTGCTCTCGCAGGTGGCGCGTCCGTGTCGCCGGCGGTGGTGCGCCGCCCGTCGCTGCGGCGCTGCCCGGCCGCTGCGGCGCGCTCGACGCGAGCGCCGACCGGCGCTGGCGCCGAGACGCCGAGGCACCGCCGTGGGTTCCGCGCCGGACGCCGGTCGCCGGCGGCGGCGGGATCGGCCCCGCTGACCGCCACGGTGGAGTTCATCCCGATTGGTAAGGCGCATGTGGTAGTTGCCTCGTAGCTCGAAAGTTCGCTCAACCGGATTAACCGGCAGGAAAGGGTCCGAGCTGCCCATGGCACTCGACGCTATCTCGGTGCGAATCACCATCGAGACTTGTGAGGGGTTGATCACGCAGATCCCCTACCGGCGCGCCAACCGCCGTTAGGATTAGTCCCGACACTAACTAGTGAGATACGCGTGATCGCCTCTCGATGGTTGGTGCAAATGGCAACACGGACACGGGTTTATCTCGGTTCGGCCATGGCCGTGACGCCCAGCAGATTGCGCTGTGGGCGCTGTATTGCTATGCACCGTGGTGCTCAGAGGGGGCTACAAGCGGCGGGAGAGGAGGAAAGCCTCCAAGTCCTCGCTAGATGATTGAGGCAGAGTGCCAATATCGGAGTGAGTGTGTGGGTGCGCGCGAGAAGTGATGATCTCGCCCCCGGCGCCGCGACCGCCTCCTCCTTTATAGACCAAGGGGAGGCGGCTTACAAATGTGCCGCACGGGTTTTACATAGATCGTGGTACCGGTACACATACGCTTTGTGACTTGATGGTGTCTCGACGAATCTCGCATTGCGGTGTCGTGGTGGCTATGTACTTGCCGGGAATAGCTTGAGGTAGCCCGCTGGCGTGCACGTCGACCGCCGCGTTCGTACATCGATTCGAGGTCTTGGCCGAGGGCGTCGTATGACAGGCTTGGCGTGTGGCGGCGTCCCATCGGAGCGAGGCAGCGGCCCGGATGGCGCATAAGCGCCCGGGATGGTGCCCAGGCTAGGGATGTCCGCAAGAAGGCCGGTGATGACCGCAGACCGGGTGATCCACAGTATACGGATGGCCGGGCGGCCGAGTTAGTGGAGGGGACGCGACGACGTCGCCAGACGGGCGCGCGATCGGCCACAGGCTCGCCGTCCGCCCCTTCGAGGATGATCCATGCCCTTCGAAGGCCTTGATGGCGGGAGCGCCCATGCCATCTGCGTGGCGTGGCGTGTCCCATCGTGAGGGCTCCACGGCAGGGATGGCTCCACGGCGGAGATGACGGAGGGACGTGCTTAATGTGTTCGGGCGCCGCCCGCATCGTGGCGCCCGGTCGCCGCTCGCGTGCGCCTTCGAGGTGCGCCCATGCCCTTCGAGGGCTCGTAGTGGGAGAAGGGCGGGAGTGGGCGGTGCGGTGCTTTAGAATGACATTGGCATGTCCGCACAAAGACTGCACGTGGCGGGAATGGCGGTATAGTGAGGGGTTTGGCCGCCGATGACATGGTCGAAGCCTGGCGGTGTCGGTAGCGGCATGGGACGGGATTGCCTTTTTGACTAAGGCGCTGCGTGGCAGGCATTTAATGCCCCTGTCGGGTGAGCTCGGGCGTTATCACTGGTCGGCCTCGGCGAGCCGGAGATCATGTATGAGGCGCCGATCCCCGAGCGGCGGTGACCCGCTCGAGGTGAAGCCCTCGGCGAGGCGAGATTCGCCGGGGTCGAGGCCTCGAACGAGGCGAGTCCGCGACGTAGGCGTGCCTGTTTCAGCGGAGTTTACCCACGGGTGCCGCGCCTCGGCGGGCGGGTGCTTGGCGGTGCCACGACCTCGGCGGGCGAGATTCGCTCGAGGCGGTGGGGACGGCCGTTGATGGGCCATAGAGGTTGTTGGGTGTGGCGGATGGTGAGCCTTTCTCGTGTTGGGTCAGTGGGTTTAAGTAATGTTTTCGTGGTTTTGTGTTAATTCTTAGAAGGGTAATCTCCCTATAGTTAGGGGACCTCATGCCTGTCCCGACAATTTGTTTGTATTTTTTTTTCTGTTTTAAAATTATGACAAAGCTTTTGCCGTTCCGTTTTTAAAAACAGATCCACCTCGTATTTGCGAAGGAAAGCCACCACCAGGGCAGAATGGGCCTAGGTTTGGGCCGAAAATACCTCATTTTTCTCCTATGGCTCAACAAAACGTTCATGTAAAGTGGCCTTAGTCTACATCCGGCCCAAGTGATCTGCAGCCCAGCATACAGCAAGGAACGGATGGCGGCCTGCCTCTCCCTCGTTTCCCCTCTGCGCTCGTCGTCGCTCGGCCGACTGAATGAAGCCCTCGTGCGCTCGCGGAGTCGCGGCGGCGGCCTGACGGGGCAGCCGGCCAGGGCGGGCGGCCATCTCCCAATCCCAGTCCATTCCGGTCTCCGCGCTAGCGACTTGGCGAGGCGGGCGGCGCGCCGCCTTCACTTCACCGATCACGAAGGCATACTAAGAGGATAGGGCTCAAAGCCGGAGCCCTACCTATGTGACCTCCGCTTACCCAACCAACACACGGATCGACGTCGCCGAGCTCCCGCCCTCGACATTATTTCTCCTCCGGTTGCGGTTGATCTGAGTCTGAGGTATCTTTAATTTCTTTGCCAGTCTAGCGCTACCCCTGGTGCACTGATCTTTGTCTACCGGCGGGCCACTGATGACAAATTGAAACTGTATGTGTGTAAGGCTAGCTGAATGAATTAAATCGTGATGAAAATGATTTTTTCATTCTTCTGTTCCTGTCAATGGTAGTTGAGATATAATCCTCTATCAGAGCAACTAAGTCTGCACGATGAATTTCCTTTCCTATTCTGGGTCTTCAGTGTACAAGGAAGCACAAACTAAAGCTGCACTTTATAAATAATTAATTCTCTTCCTTCATTGCAGAATCAGGTAAAGGAAGCACCAACTAGAGCAGAAGAGTGGCCTTTGTGTGCGTCTCGAACCGTCCCTCCCCAATCTACAGTGCCATCAGGCGATTTCGAGGGCGACAAGCTTTTTCCTCCGTCGATCCGCCGGCCCCCTCTCCTCCGGCGCCCTTGCCGGCGGCGGAGATGAGGGGGGAGCCCGGCTCCTCGGCGGGAGGACCTGTATAGCTGTAGGCTTAGGGCTTAGCGCTTGTAGTACCCACCGGCGACTTTTATATCGCCGGTTAGGGTTAGGTGTTCCTCTTCGCTTCTCCGGCGGCGGCGGCGGTGACGGCGTCGTCTCCAGCGAGGATCGAAGGAGGATAAGTATGTTCTATCTTCTTGCGTTGGGGATGGAACCTATGTGCTCCCCCAGGGGCTGCTTCTTCCGGGTCGGTGGCTTCGTCAACGGCCGCGGATTCTCTGCTGGGCCACTGCTTCTAGCTGGAGGTGGTTGCTGCGGCTTCTCCTTCGACGGACCTTCGGGTGTGTTGGAGGTTGCTCCTCCTTTTCTTCCGACGGTGAGGCTGCCGATGTTCTTTCAAAGTTTCAGATCCATCTTGGAGGGAGGTCCGGGGTGGTGGATGTTGCGGCTTAACCAAAGTTTGGAGTCTTCTGGCGGAGGATATGGAGGTTGGGGCTTCGCTTGTGCAGCGGAGATGGCTACGGTGACGAACAGGAGTCCGAAGCTGGTGGGGAAGATGAACAGGAGTCCTAGGGACTTCCTTGTAATTTTCCTTTTTGTTGGGGTCCTGTTTGTAAAGGGGATGTACTGTGCTGAGTTTCAATATATCTTCCCTTTCGCAAAAAAAAAAAAACTAGAGCAGAAGAGATGAGCTGCCAGAAGTTGAGCCGCAAGGCTCTGTATATGGTGATAAATGGCAGTGGTGGCTTGTTTCACTGTGCCGCATGGATGTCTCGAGGCTTTTCTACCCTACAAGTGAGGAAGCACAAGCAAAGCCAAAGAGGAGGACAACAATGGCAGCAGCAGCATTGTACTACCAGCCATGGGGAGGTTGCCCAAACCGAGTGTGAACTACCAACCATGCAACCCGTCGCGTTATAACATTCCTGACGCCTTCGGACTCTTGGGCGAGGACAGAATCCTATGTCTCCGACGCACAGCCACACGAGCATCTACTACGCTGAGATGAACTCCTTCCTCGCCATGCCCAAGATGAACTCGGGTAAAGGACCAACTATGTTTCTGTCTCCATCCTCGCTCTCCTGCACACACCAGGTTCGACTACATGGTGCACCCGGATGTTGACTCTTTTCTCTTCGCCAACCGAGGCCCATGGTGAGCTCTCCGACAGCCTATACATCCTCGACTTCTCCCCGATAAGCCATGCAGCTTCGAGTGTCTTGCCTACTACCCAACCATGAAAAACTGGAGTTGGCGCTTCCTGCCGCGATCACCGTTCCTTGATGATCCAGAGTACATGGTGCCTGAACACCGCTCGTTTGCTGTGGTCAATGGCGGCACCGTGATCTGTGTATCGACGACGAGCACCGCCACCTACTCCTTTGACAGGGTGGCCCTCAAGTGGAGGAAGGCGGGTGATTGGGTGCTGCCCTTCCTGGCAAAAGCGGAGTATGACACTGAGCTTGGCACCTGGCTTGAGTGTCGATTGACAGCCCCCACAGGCTGTGTGCCGTAGACCTCTCACTGTGGGCACCTCTGCCATGCCGCCGCCGGCGATGAAGGATGTCGGGCTAGAATTTACCCACCGGAGAATTGGATTCTGCTGACTGTGACTGTGGTGAACGTGGGCGCAAGGAGGTTTTGCGTTGCCAAGTTTTTTGATATTGTGAATGAGCTAGGCGACTATGAGTCTGATGTGGTTGTCTTCACTGGTGTGGAGGTGGTTCTGAGAAACTCGGACTCAGAATGTTGAAGCACAAGTCTGAACGTATAGCCACGGGTAGCATTGATCGTTTGTTCTGATCCACATCCACTTGAAGAGGTTATTTACTTAATTCTGCATTGACTCTGCTTTGTTGTACTATTGCTATTAGTAGTACATTATTTTGTTGCGAGGCACTACATTTTTGTGTTTATTCTTCTGTCAATCAAACTCATATTTTTGTAACTACCTAATCCTAGGCGCAGAACAAGAACAGGAGGTGAGCCTCTCGAAGAGTATCCTAAATATGTTTCTAATCTTTCATTTTAATAAGATGAAAAAATCCACTCTAACAAAAGATAGTCTTACTGTTCGAATAAAACAGCACGGTCGAGGTCAATGCAGAAAGGAAGCTCAGATCATCTGAAGATGAGCTGCCAGTGCCAGAAGCTGAGCCGTCAGTTTCTAATCTGTGCAATGATGAGACTGGCCTAAGATGACTCAGCGGATCCCGATCTGCATCCCCGCTTGAAGAAAGGAGAGAGACGATCCAGGAGAAGAGGAACGGCGCCTCCAAAGAGCTTCCTTCGCCGTCGCATCAGGCCACGACAGTTGCCTCCTCGCGCCACCGGCCAAGGCTCTCCCGCCGCACGCTCCGAATCAGCGCCGCCAGGAGGAAGAGGCGCCGCCGAGCCGCGGCGCCATGGGGCTAAGCTCGTGCCCGAGTCTTGCTGCCGAGGAAGAAGAATAAGCGCGCATCCTCTCGCGCATCCTCCGCTCACACTGCCTCTCTCCGCCGCGGCCAACGAGGAACAAGTAGAGCGTAGGGGAAGGAGGGGAAGAAGGAGGCGACGGGCTTGGAGGAGGAGCCGGGGTTGGAGGAGGTCGCTGATCCGGAGCCGCCGGCCGCCCCCCGGCCGGAGGTGAAGGAGCGCGCCTTGCGCTGGCCAGGAGGTTGCCGGCGCCGCGGGCCTCACCGCCGCCGCCGGTTGCGGGAAGGAGGCGAAGGAGGCGGGTGGATGGAGGAGGAGGCGAGCCGGGGGTGGTGGAGATGCACAGACGGAGGCGGCCGCGAGCGGTCGGACGGAAAGCAGCCGCTTGGCTGGCCGCCGCTGCTCCACCGCGCCGCCGCGTGCACCCGTCGGCCGCGCTGATGCCGCTTGCCCACCGCTACTCGAAGGAGGCGGTGCGGAGGAGGCGAAGGGCCGCACCGGCTGGATCCGCTGGCATGGATCCGCCGCCGCGGGTGGAGAAGGAGCAGGCGGCCGGCGCGTGGAGGCGGAGGCGGTCGGGAGGCGGCCGGCTCGGGTGGAGAAGGAGCCGGGCGGGAGGCGGAGGGAGACGAGTGGGGCGGGTGGGGTCCACGGCGGTTGAGATGCAGCCCCGGGATTGCTTGACGGGAGGGGCGCGCAAATGCAGCAAGCGCCGCAGACTCATTGGAATAGCTATAGTAGCATCTGCTACATTTTGCAGATGCAATGACGTCTGCAGATTCAGAGTCATTTCTAAAAATGTAATCTTGAAGTGATAATAGATCGAGTGTTAGAAAAGAAATGAAACGTGCACGAAATGATATATTAGAAAAAAAATCAAAGAATGTCATTACATTTCATCAAGGTAGTTCAAGGGGAAACCAACCTAATCTTCCTCTTCTTTCTCCAGAAAATGACGGAGCTCAAGGAATTCATTGTTTGTGTGGGACCTAGGGGCTCAAGCCCCTGCACCCCTCTAAAATATAAAATTCACTGATATCCATGCTTGTCATATACTCATATGGTAGGCATTAGGTCAGTTTAGTTTCCAAAATTTTCACCAACAACTCTACATCAATCTTCTTTTCACTAATTTAGAGTATTAAATGTAGATTAATGACAAAACCCATTCCATTACCTCTACCTTAATTTTCAGGACGAATCTAACGAGCCTAATTATGCTATGATTAGACAACGTCGTGATACGAAACAATCTCTAATAGCGGATTAATTAGACTTAATGGATCCAATTCTCGTCCATTTCGTGTAATTATTTTTTAAATAATCTACGTTTAATACTCCTAATAGATCTTGAAAGGGGATCCAAAAGTTTCACTTAGCGAACTAAACGAGCGCTACTTGAGACTATCCTTATTGGTTTGTTCAGTTGGCTTATGAGTCACCGGACAATAATATTTTCTTTCACATAGTGGCAAAGCTGAGAAAATTGTGTTAAGTTTGAAAAGTCTCCACTTATTGGTCTAAAATGGCAGCAATAATAGTCAATATCCTCAAACATATGGCCATGAGAGAAGGAGAGAGTTTCATGCATTAAGAGTCTGTTTGGGAATGCTTCGCTCCAAATTCTCAAATTTCACTCCAACTTTGTTCACCAAACATCTCTAGCTCTCAAAACTCTACTCCAAGAAAAGGTGGAGTTTTGAGCCAACTCCACGTTTTTCTAGAGCACATTAGGAGGTACTCCCAAAACTCACATTTTCAACTTCCTCATGGCATGAGTTGTGTAAAATTACCCACCAATATCACTCGTTACACAAGAAAACGATTCGTTTCTTTTCCTTCTTCTTCCTCCGGTCGCACCGCCCTCCTTCCTTCCGCTGCCTCCCTCCCGCCGCACACCGTAAGCCGCTCCCTCCCACCCGCCGCGCCACCACCAGCTCCCGCTTGCCCCGCCGCCATGGATCTGCATGCGGCCGGCCCCGGAGGCGCGCAGACCGAGATGGCGAGCGCAGGGTGGCGTAAGGACGCAGACGACGATGACGATGGGGTTTCAGGAAGTGGCGGTAGCGCAGAGGATGACGATGTCGCCGCCTACATCCGCCACCTCTCTCGCCGCTTCCTCCCGCCTCGCCGAGGCCTCGACAGCGAGCCGCCTCCACCTCGCCAACACGTGGGGCTCTGGGCACGCTACGGCAGAAGAGGTGGACACGCCTGCCGCACTCCCCCGGCCGCAGCCCCGCCACCGCCGGGAGGCCGCTGGGAGCTACGGAGGAGGCCGTCCGTCACTGTGGGAGGCATCGCGGCAGTGCGGATCGAGGTCGCGCCAGCGGCTGCCTGCCTTCCTCGCCGGGCTACAGTGCCCTGCCATCCGCCATCCAAGGAAATGGAGCTCTGGCGGCAGCCTCTGCACTGCAATGCGGAGGGAGGCGTCGGGCGGGCATAGTCAGCAGCTACTGCTGAAGTTCTCACCGCTACTCCAACTCGGGGCTACATGCCCCACCGTGAGTAGAGGGAAAGAGAGAAGGAGAAAAGAAGAGAGTGACATGTGGGCCCATAAATCGGGGCATATTTGACCTTTCTCCTAAAAACTCGTGTTTCGAGCTGGAACTAGGTTGCGTACAATGTAATCTGTCAAAACTCTACCACAAAGCTACTTCATGGTGGAGTTAGTGGAGCAGAGCTTAAAAATGAAGTGAGCAGTCTAAACAGGCCTTAAATTTCAATGGAGTTCATGGAAAATTTTCATGCATTAAATTTTTCTAGCGTGGCAATGAGATAGAACGAAAGAGTTTCATGGTATGTGAGAAGAATTTCATCTTCATGAAACTCACGACACGATTACCTAATTTTCAATTTAAGTAATCTGTGCAATAAAACTTGCACCGAGGCGGCCTAAGAACAAGTAATCTTGAAGTGGCAATAGATGGAGTGTTAGAAAAGAAATGAAACGTGCACGAAATGATATATTAGAAAAAATCAAAGGATGTCATTACATTTCATCAAGGTACTTCAAGGAAAAACCAACCCTAACCTTTGTCTTCTCCAGAAAATGACGGGGAGCTTAAGGGATTCATTGTTTGTGGGACATAGGGGGCTCAAGCCCCTGCACCCCTCTAAGATATAAAAATGCTTGTCATATGTAAGGCATTACTGCGTTGAGACTATCCTCATTGGTTTGTTTAGCTGGCTTATGAGTCACCGACAATAGTATTTTTTTCACATAGTAGCTAACCTAGCAAGAGCAAATTATGTGGGTGCATTTGCTTTGTGGTTCATAGAATTTGCCTTGTGGGTGCATAGAATTGGGAAGGAGTGCGATATGGTGAAAACTTGTACCTAACCACTGTTTTAAATTTTGGGGTATTAGCACCTTTAATCACACTATACATCTGCCCCAGCTACCAACCAGCCACCAATCAACCGAACAATTAAGGCAAAACAACGGGAATTGCTAAAGCTAACGTTAAGATGGATCCCAACCTCGGTTGGCAATAGTTATTGTAAACCTACAATACTTGAGGTCAGAATTGATATTAGATGTGGAGCCCACATCCTCTCTCCTACATGTGTTGTGGCTTCTACTGTTTGCACAGCCATGCCCTCTCTCTCTCTCCGTGTGTGTGGGATGGGAAGGGACCACTGAGAGATAAGAGAGAAATACTTTATATTCCTTATGATTGCGCCATAAGCTAAAGGTGCACCTTAAGGTTTTTCTCATAGAGTGCAGCTCCACAATGGTTATTGCCGCTACATTATTGCCTAATGCATGCTATCTTTTCATCACATCGTAGCTGCTCTTATCTAAAATGATTTTGAAATTTTGCTTGAACTGAAATCATAGACGGATATAGGATTGAGCTCTAGAGGCTCTTTTCTCCTTCTTCCTCCACCCTCCTCTTCCTTCTTCTTCTTCTTCTTCTTCTTCTTCTTCTTCTTCTTCTTCTTCTTCCTGCAAGGTTTATGAGGGCTCCATGGGATTTGGGTCGATAGGGGCTCGAGCCCGCTTCCACTCCTAAATCCGTCCTGTGTGAAATACTCATCACTGTCCTACCTAATCGGTCTAACCTGCCCGGTTTATGCATCCAATTCAGAGTGGGTGTCTATAAACGAAAAGATATGAATATCACCCAAAGTATTCATTCGACATTTCAAATTTAACTATGAATATTACCCAAAGTTTTCATTCGACATTTCAAACCCATTAGAGCTTCACAAGATCAAGTGATGAGCCATTAGGCTACATGCAAAGACAAGATGATGTAACCGGTAGCCAAGGCGCCAAACACTGTGGATCCGAGAGCCTCATCGTCACCTCATGCTCACCATGGGGTCATGTTGTGCCCCGATCGATCTTGTTCCTAAGGTTAACATGAACAACAAATATATTCAAAATTGTTGTGATATCCAGCAACAACTCATAGTTGACGACCTTACATAATGCATACTCCTCCATCTCATGAAGAGTGTCCTTTGAGGTTGTCTTAGGTCAAACCATTCCATGTTTGACCAAATTTATATACAAATATATCAATGCTTTTGATATCTAACAAGTTTTATTATATTCATTATGAAAATCCATACCATACCTATTTAGTGTTATAAATATTGATACTCTTCATTGTAAATTTGGTCAAACTTCAAATAATTTGACCTGGAAGAAACAAAATAGACACTTTTTGTGGGACGGATGGAGTAATATATAGGTATGCAACACACATATCGTTCAAGTAGGCGTCGAGGTCTGGACATTAAAGTCCGGTGTCGATGTTGAAGTCGAGATCGATCGAGTCGTGTTATGGTGGCAATGACACACCGGCCCAAAATGAGCATCGACAGGGTTAGCCCATCGCCTGTCGCCACGAGCCTATTTTGCTCAGGTTCTAGTGTAGACTGCACATGATGCATTTCACATAAATTCATTCTTTCATGCTCATATATTTTCTTATTTGTGTATGATCCAAAATGTAATGTTATTTTTCATGCTCCATCATGGGGCCAGGGCAGTCAGGTATCCTAATGTTGTCATTCAGCAATACTGCAACATGTGCAAATTAATGTACATAAAGGAAGAAGATCATACCTTTGCTAGATCGAATATGATGTGAACATCACATACATTCGCACCATCAATGAGCACAAAGTCAAGTTTGCATTGTTGTAAGTGAATTTGCATAACACCATCAGTATATACCTTATTGGTTCCTCTATAGTTACATGAATAATAGATCGATCATGTAGCTATTGGACAAAGTTAACAGCTTGATCTGCAAAGATGGGGACTGACTACACATATACCAATACCTAAGAGAAGCAGTCACAAAAATTAAACCTAATTAAAACTGATTTCCCCATATATCATAATATGTTACAATCGTAAAGTTATAGAATATTCGACAAATATACACATTGTTTATTGTATGGAAATTATAAATGGTAATACCTTATTTGATAAAAATATTTAGTTTTTTTTACATATACCAGTTGTCACCTCCAAAAATCTTTACCTCTAAATAATACTTTTCAATATTTTGAAATTAAATATATAACTCTTCAAAGATATTATAGAAATCATGTAAAGCTTATAACTTGTAAAGATGCTTCTAGGTAAAAGATTTTATAAAGAAAAATATTGATATTTGTATATAAAAATAGAAGTGTATATGTTCAAAATAAATATGGTCATATGAGAGCAATAGCCATACTTTGTATTTTGGTTAGGCTATTGAATAATTTATGTTTAAGGTAACTAGCAAATCATATGGTATTGAATAATGGGCACTTAGAAAAAGATATGATACTCGTACAGAATCATCATTACTTCCCTTTAGGCTTAAGAATAAAAAACATGCATGTCATGACTATTGTAACTTGTTGCGAGTGCAGCATCCTACAGGCCACGACTGTTGTAGCTATGACCGCAACAAGTACAACTGAATAGGCCCAAAAAGAACTACCACTTGTAGATGTTTCTTATGCATTAACTTATGGATGAAAAGTTTCAAATTTCTATGCAATTGGACTTAATGGATAAAAAATAATGATAGAACGAAAACATTAATTTATATAACTTGTGATCACACATTACAATACCTAATTTAAGGGTAAGAAAATTTAAATAGTGGATAGGACAATAGTGACATAATAGATCTACCCTTGTGCTATGTAGAATTTCTTACATCAAGATTTTAATAGCAACATATCCTTGGCATCACTTGACTTTTCAATGTTTATCACCAAGGTGAGCTAAGTACACGCTTACGCCGAAAGGGGATGGGAGATTTGGGTCCGAGGAGGTAAGGGCAATTAAAGTGTCCACACCGCGAGCGTTCTCTCGCACGCTCTTCGTGATGGAGCACGGAGGGGTAGTTAGAAATGTGGTGTTGGCGTTGTGATGGTGTGCTGGATCTCAAGGATTGACAAAAAATACCACCGGTGGGATCAATCTCGAAACTGGATCTACATCCTGAAGAAGTGACGTTGGAATAAGGTGGTCGCAACCATGGTGATGGCGGCTGCAGCCGGAAGAGAAGGACAACGTTGGAGTTGTTGGCAAGGCCTTAGGATATAATTAGCAGACCCTTATGGGCCTCGGTGTGCAGGCGCACAAGCATATAAGCCCACCAATGCCGCCTCCCTGCATTAGGATAGAGCTCTCTCTGCTTTGCAAGGATTCTGATTGGTATTCCTTCTATAAACCATTCTAGGTTCCTTGCCTATATGTACTCATGTTGTACATCTCTATCAATCCATTCATCATTCCTAATTATCTCAACTTACATGGTATCACGAAGTTTAGGTTCGCCTCGCTCCCTTCCGGCTGCCATAGCGTGTCGCTCCAAGCTGCGACGCCACCATATTCGCTGCCGCTGCCCACCAACCCACCATGCCCGGACCCTCCTCCTTCCCCTAAGGTCGCCGACCCAAGGCCGAAAATGTGGCGCCCGCTGCATTTGTTGATCGACGCCCAACGCGAGAAGCTCGCTGCAGCGCACCAACGCTGCTTGTTCGGGCCGAGGCCGCTGAGAAGGAGGCTACCGCAAGGCCATGGTGCACCATCACAACACTACGCCTGATTTCTCCATGAAGGATCTAGGTGAACTCCGTCACTTCTTGGGGATGCATGTATAGTGACTTGGTGCCGACTTGCCTTTTACATGTGTCAAGAGACATGATGGAGATTCTTGAGCGGGCAGGATGTCGATCGCAAATCTTGCTCCACACCCAAGGCGACATTGTCGAGCATACACCCCGAGTACATATACATGGAAGAATACGGACTCATACCATAAATCATTTTAATCCTACTAGGACTCGCACCATGTAATCCTAGCTACTAGGACTCCTACCTTGAACCGACTAGGAACCCGCCCCTAGACTATGTAAGAAGGGTCCGAAGTACCTAGGAGGACGATTAAATACACAACCCCTCCGGGAACCAACACCTAAGCGTAGGGCGCCATATGATACTCCAACAGATTTAGGGTTCGCTACTCTAGTGGCCGAACATGTATAAATTTGTGCCCGTGTCCTTGCCTTTAGCTTCGGTACCAAGTCCAGCGATCCCCATCAAGACAATCTACTACCCTGGTACCCCTTGGTAGGTTTGCCGGGTTAAACAATGATACCGGCGCCCTATGTAGGGGTGATCATCAAGATCATCAAGCAAATTCGAAGGGCCAATTCAATCAATGCCTCTTGCAAGCAAGTCTCAAGTCGCAATTTGAAGCAAGTTGTCAAGTTCCAAGTTCAACTATAGTGGCTCGTCGTGTCCGTGTTGAATTAAACTTGTCGCCTGCTGCATCGGCTCCCACTCAACTACGCCTGCGCGCTGTGACTACTGCCCCACGACAACACCAGCTCTACCTCAACTACACCGTGCAAGCCTGACTACTGCCTCACGAGCAACACCGGCTCTACCTCAACCATGTTGTGCACCACGTCGGCCTCCGGCCCCTTGAATGCTCTACTTCAACCATGTCGCGGCGCCTATACCGATCATGGGCCGGTCACCGACCAGCGAGATCCGATTCGATCCGCCTGAAAAATCACGACCCAACCCGACTGATCACGCACGGTTCAAGAGTGGGCTGGAATTTTGAAGCAGTGCAGAATTGGCCCGGTGGCTGGAATTTTAACTCACATGCGGCTCGTTGGACCCGAAAAATAAAAGAAAAAGGAAAAGGCAACAGGGCTCCCCACATCCCCACGACCCAACAACACTAGCTCACCACACAATAAAATCCCACCTCATCCCACCAGTGCCATTTCCTTCTATTCCCCAACCACACGACGGCCGACGTGGCGGACAACCACCACATCCTTGCGATTCTTGCATGCACAGTAGCTTCCTCGTAGTAACAAATCGATGGGACACAACAAGATCTATGGAGCCGCAGGAAAATCGCGGTCATTGAACACCTAAAGAGCCCCGCGTTGGCCAAGCGGTGAGGCCCCTGGGGTGCCCGGGAAGAGCTCTGGCCGTGGTGGCTTCGCAGTCAGGCTATTAGTGAAGCTGGCCATGGCGGCAGCTAAAGCAAGAGTTGTAAGGGGCGACCCCGCAAAGAGCAATCCGACGAGTGCGCAACATCGCCGATGCTAGAACGGCGTTCGGTTGCCACGGGTGACCTGGGGCCGCTTGGGCCACGTCGGGTCGGCGCGAGCCGCAATTTCTAGCCTATAGGTCGCCTGGCCAACAGGAAAACACACCGGGATGTTGTTGGCCCGACCCAACCGCCCGACCCGAGCTTTGATCAGGTATACGTGCGCCCAGCTACATCATCTCCGACATCGGGTCTTACGCCGACTTATGTCGCGGCGTTGCGACTACATAGTCTTCCTGGCCGTGCACCGGCTCTATTGCCTATGCCGTGCGTCCGGCCAGATGGTCTCCTTCGCCGACTTGTTGTCCGGTCGCACCGGCTCTACTTCACCTACGCCGGCGTCCGGTCCGCATGGTCTCTCCTTCGCTTGTTCTCCGGCCGCATCGGCTCTACTTCACCCGCCCATGCCATGAGTCCTGGTCCGATGGACTCTCCGGCTCGGCTTGTTCGGTCAAGATCGGCTCTACTTCCACGCCGCACCACGACTACTCATCTACAATTTGCACGGTGTTGATGGTTAAAACACGTGTCGCGCTTTGATCCGCGAAAGTTGCACGGATCATGTGTCGCCTTCTTCACTGGGTGACCCAAGATATCGAACCGTGGATCGAAGCAAGCTACCTAGGGTTCTCCATCTATCTACCGATCTAACCTAACATGAAGCATTGATTGCATAAAGATCATACAAACATGAAAGGATGTATGGATGACATCCATCTAGCCATAAAGGTAAACAACCAAAGGTAACCCTAGCCTATCGTCTTCTTGTTGCCGCCCCCAAGGTGAGAAACCAATCTAACTCCTACCATGATAAAGAGTCGCCTCTAAGAACTTTCCCATGGACGCCTTTGCAAGGTGCGTGTTGACGCCAAGGTTCCCAAAGCTTTACCTCAAATGCCCTACCAAGCGCTCTTACTGTAGCTTCCTCCTCTTGGTAAGCCAGCTTAACGGCTCTCATGGTACTTGGCATCGATCCTACTCAACATTACACGTTTGCTCGGCACTTTCTCCTCCTCGCATTGTCACTACGCCGAAGATATTCATCCGAACGATTCTAGGTGCATTCACCGGTCCGCAAGTACTACGATGTATCCACAAGAGATAGACTAACCACCATGATTACTCTATTCTACTAAGGGCATAATGCTAGCTACACATATGAAGAAACATGCGTCAAGTAGAGATCAAAGTAAGGAAAAGACATGATTTATATCACCATCGAATGTAGAGTGTACAATTGCCTTGATGGATTCAAGGCATGGGCTCGGAACTCCACCATGGCTTCACCAATACGGGGCCAACCATGGCGGCTAGGGCATGGCCTAGGGCCATCTCCTAGGCAAATCGAGGACTTGCGGCGGCCGCTTCGGCTTCCTTGATGTCTCCTTCAATTTAAGCGGCTCTCAGTGAATGGATCTGAATGGGTAACCATATTGGGGCGCCTAGGGGTTATATTTATACCCTTGGGAGCCTTGGGGCGTGCTCCACCTGCCTTGCACGAGATCTTCCTTGGGAGAGAAGAACTTGGTTTCCATAAACTCGCCTCGTCCAGATTTTCCTAATTGCAGCTCCTTCCTTGTCGGCACCATATCTCCCACGTCCAGACTCCAAATAATGAAAATTCGTGTCCATATTGTGTGCCACGAAATTATTCCAACTTTGGTATTCATTGCTTTCCTTGGAAATGAAGATAAGATCCCAAAACAACCTTGAAGATAATCTGTCTGATTTCGCACTTATCTCGCGCATTAGGTATTTTGGGGGCATATCTCCTAGCTCCTTGACCGAATTGGGCCTTCCATATGTCCAAATCGAATCTATCATCGAGTTCCACAACTTTGGTATTCAAACTTTTGCCATTAGAGGCGTTTAAGTCTCAGAACTGCACCGAAAGATCATCCCGCATTATGGGTCATGAGAATATCTCTTGGGTTGAGTTGATCTCGTTGGTAAATCTCCAAGTCCCTGGAGTTTTATGTGTTGATGCTTCGGTCCTTGGGCTATTTGGAGTCATGTTCATCATGTGTTTTGACTTGTGCCGAATTCATGATCTTCTCCGAAGTGCTTGATGAACTTATCCCTAAGTCTCTTTTAACGTTAATTTCCTCCGAAAACACAACCCAAAATCGCATACATGCAAGAGTGAACTTGATTTCTCTAGGGTTAGTACCGTTAGGTTCTGATATTAAATTAGTGCCAATGTTGACAAAGAAACTTATAGCTAGGTGTACCAAAATCGAACTGGCCAACAACCGGCCCGCTTCGTAACGCCAACTCGTCATCGACTACTTTGACTACCGCTCGCTGGTTTTGGCTAGAAAACAAGTCGAGAGCGGTAGCCACGCCTCCAACAACTAGTCGGATCCGCCCGACTAGTCGACTTCAACAACATCCGTCAGGACCCCATCATCGGCGGCCACGGCTCATCAACACTCATGCGTGAGTCAAGCTAAGTTGCCCATTTCGATGATTATCTTTTCTTTGGCTTGTTTTCCGATGCAGGACAAACACACCAAGGATTACTCATGTGTGTACGCTTCAACAGATTTTTATGCGAGCTACACTATGCCGACTACTCTTGGGGTATATCGACCAAGTCACCACGAGATTACTCCATCAACTGGGCTATCCCAATGCAAAGAACATCTAAATTCCGCCTATGACAATCTAAAAACGACTCGGCAGATTCATACCGATCTGCTCGTGACAACAGCTAAGTCATTTATTTAGATGATTATTTTTCTTCTTTGGCTTGTTTCGTGCAGGATAAACACGCTAAGGACTACTTATCTCATGCACTGCCTCCACGGAACTACCCTCCAGCGCAATCACATCTAAAAGTCCGCTTCGCGGCACAAGCCTCTCCAGTGCATTCAAGCCCACTCCGGTGCGAGTGCAAAAACTGTACTATGGGTCCCATATCTATCCCTACGCACTGGTCTCGCTACAATGCCCACCCTTAGATGTAAGCGGCATCACGGGTCCCAGCGACTATTTATCATGGTGTGTGGCTCTATCTAGTCATCTCTGCGCACTGTGCCTATTGCCGACCTTACATGCAAGCGCAAGGGTCCTAGCGACTACTCATCATGGTGTGCGACCCTAGCTTCAGTTATCTGCGCACTGTGCCTATTCTTGGTCTTAGTTGCAAGCGGCCCGGTCCTAACAACTACTCATCATGGTCTCATGACCCTAGCTTCGGGTCATCTCACACCGTGCCTATTGTTGACCCTAGATGTGAAGCCTTGGGTCCCAGCTGACTATTCAAGTTGACATGTCACATTCGCCCACTCTATGGCAAACTATTCAAATTTCTGATTTCTTATTCGCTTTTGCCTTCCTAAGTGCTTTTCGCTTTGGCTTTCAGCTTTGTATTTGGGGTTTCATACTTGATCCCCAGTACCAAGTCGACTACTCTAGTTGCATCTTAAAGCCATTCGCTACACAAAAGTCGATTTCAACCGATCTCAAAGTCCACTGACGGCAATCTAAAGTCAACTTCTTCAACAGATTCTAGAAGTTCGCTCACGGCAATCTAAAAGTCGACTTGGTCAGTGATCTAAAGTCCGCTCGACGGCATCTAAAGCCCATCATTACATTTAAAGTCCGCTCCAGCGGCATCTAAAGTCGACATAGGTCACATCTAAAGTCCATCCCGATGGCAAAAAGTCGATCAACAAAGCATCTAAAGTCCATTCCGATGGCAAAACGTCGACCGTATCAAAGTTAGCTCGACAAAGATGACTACTTCAAGTACAATATTACCATCAAGACGGCTACGTGCAATCTCCGCCACCTATCAAGCTTGATGGCTCAACGTCAAATTACTACTCGGAAACAACTTGCATGCTCCATTAGCCTCGAGCTGGGGCTCAACTCTAATCACTACTTGATGTGGCTCATCACGGCTCACTTGGCACATAATCTTAGTCAGACGCTGCAAGAGTACTCTGGTGATGGCTTTCGTGAACTCGAAAACCCTTGTATTGATTATCTAAATCACTTCAAGGCTCGGGGTTGATATACTACACCCGTCATTCAATTTTTTCAAGACAAGATGCGTAAATAAGATTGACCCTCGCCCAGAGTAGTCCACAACTCAACCTACGCCGAGGGTTACACTCCAATATGGAGTGCGATTTTGCAATCGCATTCCATATAATTCTCAACGAGAAGGATCTCGACTACAAGATCGATGAGTGACCACCTTCCACCTCGTATGTTCAGTACTATTGAAGACTTCTCCGCAAGATTTCGAGGATGCTCAAAACTACCTCAAGAGGCTTCAAGACTACTCAACTACTACCTCGACTACAAAGTGCTGGGGGCTTGCTCGGGCATACACCCCTGCAAACATGGAAGAATACGCATATATCAGAAGTCATCGGAGTCGGTACTACGTAATCCAACTAGGACTCCTACCTTCTAACCAACTAGGAACCCCCGACTATATAAAGGAGGGTCGGTACCTAGGAGGAGGACCAACACACAATTCCCTCCGGGAACCAACACTTTGCCGTAGGGCACCACATATGATACTCCAAACAGACGAGGGTTCACTACTCCGGGCGGCCCGAACCTCAGTATAAATTTGTGTCTCGTGTCCTTGCCTTTACCTTTTCGGCCCAGGTCTAGCGATCCCCACCGCACACACTACATCGGCACCCCTTGGTAGGTTTGTCGGGTTAAAACACCAGCAGACACCAACCCCAAGCTCTTGATTTTGGTCCTCTGCTCGTAACGCTCGATTTTCGAGTCTCGTTGGTGCTCTTCAAGGCTAACTTTCACATGGCCAAACATTGCCTATGTCATTTAGTAGGTTTGCCTCCACATGCATGATCCTGAGCCTCACCTTGCCACTTTGAAGCGCATTCTTCGCCACATTCGCGACACCTTGGACTTAGGGCTTATTCTTCGCCCTTCTTCTGATGGTGACTTGACGGTTTATATCGATGTCGATCGAAGGCTGCCAAGACACCCGCCGCTTGACCTCCTGGATATGCGTTCCTCGCCGCAACCGGTCTCGTGGCCCTCCAAGCGCGTAACGTAGTCTCGCCCATGAGGTCGAGAACCCAGCACGCCAATGGAGTGGTTGAGATCTCCTGCGTTAGCTTCGCCGAAGCTTCATGCTCCACCGTGCCTCGCTGGTTTATTGTGACAACATCGATGGTTCTACATGTCCTCCAACCCCGCTCATCCGTCAGTATCAAGCACATTGAGATTGACCTTCACTTTGTCCGGAATGAGTTGTTGTTGGTGATGTCCGCGTCATGCATTCCAACATCCTCCTAGTATGAAGACATTTTCACCAAGGGATTGCCATCTTCGGTCTTTGGAGAATTCAGATCCAGCTTTGAACGCCCGAGGTCGGTGACGATCAGCATCGCAGGCGTGTTAGCAAGGCACTTAGGGATATAATTACCAGGCCCTTATGCGGGCCTCTCGTGCGTGCTTGGCATGGCATTGAGTGCGGTAGCAAGTGCTTTGGAGTTTTTTTCGAATTACGCACATCGGAGACACTCAACGCACGCACACTCATCCCTAATAACAATCGCGTACTAAACCCTACCCCTCAGGAGCATCTTCGAAAACTGGGTCGGCAAATCCTCAAGATTGACGAGTATATATAAGTACCGTAAGGCAATGAAAGACAATAATATGATCCCTATCAAATGACAATTGCGAAGATAACAAAGCACAACATCGAACACCTCTTAAATGTATATACATTGCAATATCATTTGGATTGTTGTCCAACCGTAGTCCGAGATGAACACCAAGAAATGTTGCCGCATGAATGCCTCGATGATCTCTCGAGCCTCTCGTATTTTGCGCTTGCGAATAGCAACCATAAGCTTGTGCTTCATTTCATACTCCCGAAGGTGATGTTGAGAGCAGGACGCTGGCCTTCCATTCCACAGTCATCGCGGGTTGTAACATATCAGGATTTAGGAGGTGAAAATTTCAAAAATTTTAAAACTTTTTGTTTGTAACAAGTGATACCCAATTTGAACCCCTGCTGTAGGCATCCCTCCTCAAGGACCGATTAGGCGAACTAGAGGGGGGGGAGTGAATGGAGCCGATAAAATTCTTCTCGAAGGAGATGAGAACTCCAACAAGGCGAACACGGCTTCAAATCACGTCTCGACTCAACTACCCAAGTTGGCCAAGACCACGCAGCCCGGAGTGCTCTGGTCCTAGGAACCAACAACCACCTTCACGGACTCGAGAAGCAGCGGAACTAGCAACTCGAGCGCTGACCTACACCGGTCGGCGGTGAGCACCAGTCAGAGGCCGGTCCCTGCTGGCAAACACAGGAACTTCCACAGAGGCCCCTACCGGTCGAGCCGGTGTAGCTCACCGGTCGAGACCGGTTCAAGCCGAGAAACCCCAAATCCTCCAAAGCAGGCCTACCGAGCTCCAAAGCCCGGCCCAAACTCGAAACAGCGGCAACACGGGGCAACAGGGAACTCACCAAGACGTTCACCCGAGCAAAACTCAACAAAAGTCTGCACCGGTCAGAGGGCCGGTGAGCATCCGGTCGGGCAAGTCCCAAATCCAACTCCGATCTCCCGAATCGCTCCACGGTTTTGCACAAGACTTTGGGGATAGTAGGAACACCTCATGGGCACTCCATAGCCAAGATTTGGTCCACCAAAACTTGCTAAATCAAGAGGAATCGAAGAAATCCCACCAAGAACGCCTCTAACCCTAGAGCCACGAAAACCCCAAAATCGAGCCCCTTTGCTCACGATTTGGGAGGGAATCAAAGGAAAAGAACCACGAAGGGTTCATGCATACATCCCCACCAAATCCCAAAGAAAGGCCTCGAAATCGCTCAAGAAAATCGCCAAGAAAGGGCTCGAAAATCACCAAAAAGGAGAAAGCAGGAAAGACACATCAAGCCTTGAGGAACCACAGCAGAATCATCTATACATACCAAAGAGGTTCATACAAGGTCTAGCTTGCCGGATCATCCTTCCCTCTCACAAGATCTCACCATGAAGCTCTCAAGCTAGTCCTAAGAAAATCCTAAGGAAAATAGGAAGAGAAAATAGGAAAGCAAATGAGCTAGGGTTCCAAGAGATGGCTGCCATCCTCTCACCCCTTGGGTTATATGGAGGCAAAGAAAGAAAATACCCTTACTAGCTAACTAGGGATACATGCCCCTCAAGGCTAATTGAAATTTTTGTCTTCGCTCCATCGGACGGATGCCCGCCGCATAAACTTGCTTAGCCTCGGACGATGCCTCATATGCGTTGCCATGGGAGTCCTCCATCTTGAACTTCCTCACAATGTTCTTGGTGTACTTAGAACTTGGTGCACAAATGTTCCTTCCTTTGATTGCTTGATTTGTAGCAGGAAGAGCGCAACTCGCCCATCATGCTCATCTCAAATTCCTGCTCATGTCTTACGCAAACCTTGCAACAAGAGAGTTAGGCGAGCCACCAAAGACAATATCATCCACGTATACACTGCACAATCGGGATATCTACATCTGCTGAGGAGAAACAAGGTGCAGTCGACCTTCCCATCTCAAACCCTCTCTCAAGCGGGAACCCCTCAACCTACCATACCAAGCTCTGGCGCTGCTTCCAACCCATCTGACGCCTTCCTCAACTTGTACACACGGTGGGGTACTTCTCACTCTCAAACCCGGTGGTTGCCTCACAAACACCTCTTCCTCCAACACACCGTTCGGAAAGCACTCTTCACATCCATCTGGTACAACTTGAACCCTTTAGCCACGGAAAAGGCTAGAAGGATCTGATCGCCTCCAAGCGAGCTACGAGGCGAAAGTCTCCTCGTAGTCGATCCCTCTTTCTGTGTACCCCACAGGCAACAAGTCTCGACTTGTTCCTCACCACTTCTCCTTTCTCTCCCTCTTTATTTTTCCACCCATTTTGTCCCAATCGGCTTACACCACAGGGGAGGGTCAACCAACACCCAAACTTGGTTCCTCTCAAAATTCTCCAACTCCTCATGCATCGAGTTAACCCAATTATGATCGGATAAGCGTGTCCAATGTCTTTGGGCTCAAAGGTGGCAACAAAAGCAGCATGAAGCGAAATGAGAATTGTATTCGAACCCTCGGCCAGTGTAGTGCGTTCATTCATGTCATGGATGATTCTCGATTTGGGTGATCCACTTGCACTCATGGGAGGTTCTCGCCTTGATGCTACCTCCCCTCAGCAACTTCGCCTTGACGGGTTTGTCGTTGTAGGTGTGGGAGAGGGTCCATTCTCGATCGTCGTCAGTAGTAGGTACATGTTCAGCGCACCACACCGCCATCTTCATCATCTCCATGTTCATGCTCCTCCTCTGAAAGATCTCCTCGCCAAGTTTCGTCACTGCACACTCAAAAACAAAAGTGACTACGTGGGTGTGTCTCGTCGAAGGTTACCTCAAGTCTCCACGATTTGGTTAGTTTCAAGATTGAGCACACGAAATGCTCTAGAATGAGATGCATAACCAAAGAAAATGCCATCGACGGACCTAGCCTCGAACTTGTCCAACTTCTTCCCTTTCTTGAGAATGAAGCATTTACAACCAAAGACATGGAAGTGACTCACCTTGGGTGTGCGACGTGCATCAACTCGTAAGAGTTTTCTTCTTGTGAACCACAGGTAGATCACTGTTGACACATAGCCGCGGTATTGACCGCCTCAGAGAACCTTCTCGAGTCCTATGCTCGTCGAGCATCGTCAAAACCATCTCGCCTGAAGGTCTGTTTTCCTTTCCACCACGCCATTACGGGGGCGTATCACTGGACTCAGCGGTGTTCAGACCCAAGTCATGACAAAAGGTTTGAGCAGAGTATTTGAATTGAGCCATTGTCATCATGATCGCCGATCGGTGTACTTGCCATCCTTGATCGACTGGTGCCTCGTAGCCGTCCTTGTAGCCGTTCTTGTTCTCCGCCTTCTCCGCACGGCATCTGACGGCGTCCCGCTTGCCGACCGAAAGCACGTCCGTGTTGTCCTCCTCGTGTTCACCCGGCTCGTGCAGCCTCTCAAGTTAGCAACGCCACTCGTCCTCTCCAAGCACGCCGAACTCGTCTGCAAAGACATCAAAGAAGATGTAGAGTACATCCGGAGGATGCGTTAGCGTTAGACTTAGCTCCTTTGCCACCAGAGGCGAGACTATGAGAATCGGTCGGGCTCTCGATCTTGGCTGTCATACCACGGTCCAACTCGGTAGGACTTGAGCTTGAGCAGCTCGTTCACCGTCAAGGTGTCATACTTCTCGGACTCAACAATAGCCTCAAACTTCCCGTCCCATGCAGTGCGATCCAGCAGTGCAAGAGCTTCACGGCTCTATCATGATCATCGTATGGGAGCACGTCCACATTGGCTCTCATGTTGTTCTAGCACCGTAAATCTGGAAAAGGGCATCGGCGGACTCGTAGGGAGATGAGTGAAGTTCTCGTACTCTCTCCGGTAAGTCGCGTACATCCAGAAACTGAACACGAGCATTCCGGCATGAGCATCCTTCAAGCGCTCCCAAATCCTACAAGCTAAGTCCTCTGTCTGAACCCGTCGAATTCGGTGACACGCGAGCACGAAACAAGTAGTCGACACCTTGTTGTTGGCGAACATATCCTCGATCACGGAGCAAGGAAGTTCATCGGATGAACATAATGTTCACGTGACATCCCAAAGGATCGGACCCTTTCCGCGGAGGAAGCGCCATCCGCCTGCCACACATCGGTAGTTCTTCCCATCAGTGCGGAGGACCCGAACCCGTTCTGATGCGCCATCTTTGGATCTTAGGCGGTAGAGTCAATAAAGACCGAACCGGCTCGATACCAATTGAAGGACCGATTAGGCGAACCCGAGAGAGGAGTGAATGGGAGCCGATAAAATTCTTCTCGAAGGAGATGAGAACTCCAACAAGGCGAACACGGCTTCCAAATCACGTCTCGACTCAACTACCCAAGTTGGCCAAGACCACGCAGCCCGAGTGCTCTGGTCCTAGGAACCAACAACCACCTTCACCTACTCGAGCGCAAAACACCAACTCGAGCGCACTTCTTTCACCGGTCGGCGGTGAGCACCGGGAGACCGGTCCCTGGGCAAAACACGGGAACTTCCACAGAAGGCCTCTACACCGGTCGGCCGGTGTAGCTCACCAGTCGAACCGGTCAAGCCGGAATCAAATCCCCAAATCCTCCAAGCAAGAGCCTCACAAAACCTAGCAAACAACTCCAAACACTCCAGGCATGACAGCAACACGGGGCAAAACTCACCCCAAATCCAACTCCCGATCTCGAATCGCTCCACGGTTTTGCACAAGACTTTGGGGATAGTAGGAACACCTCATGGGCACTCCATAGCCAAGATTTGGTCCACCAAAACTTGTCAAATCAAGAGGAATCGAAGAAATCCCACCAAGAACGCCTCTAACCCTAGAGCCACGAAAACCCCAAAATCGAGCCCTTTGCTCAGTTTGGGAGGGAATCAAGGAAAAGAACCACGAAGGGTTCATGCACATCCCCACCAAATCCTAAAGAGAAAGGCCCTGAAAACGCCCAAGAAAATCGCCAAGAAAGGGCTCGAAAATCACCAAAAAGAAGAAACGGAAAGACACATCCAAGCCTTGAGGAACCACGCTTGAATCATCTATACATACCAAAGAGGTTCATACAGGTCTAGCTTGCCGCCCGATCATCCTTCCCTCTCACAAGATCTCACCATGAAGCTCTCAAGCTAGTCCTAAGAAAATCCTAAGGAAAATAGGAAGAGAAAATAGTAAAGCAAATGAGCTAGGGTTCCAAGAGATGGTCGCCATCCTCTCACCCCTTGGGTTATATGGAGGCAACCGAAAGACGAAAATACCCTTACTAGCTAACTAGGGATACATGCCTCAAGGGTGAATTCGAAATCTTTGTCTTCGCTCCATCGGACGGATGCCCGGCCGATCGCAAACTTGCTTAGCCTCGACGCAAGCCTTGCGATCCCGACGCGTGTCCTCCGCTCAAGATTCCGGAATGCGCCGTCAAGACACGGCCGATCTGCTCACCTGGCCGATCGGCCAGTAGCCACCGGCTGACCAGGCCCGAGTCGCCGCACTCTCCGTCTTTGATTTTCTAGGTCTTGGCTTTGTGGATCAACCAAGGAACCCAGTGGTTTTCTGTGAACCACCGGAAACCCTGCAACTCGGTGTAGCCTCCGCCAATCACCACTCATGACTCGGCTCCCACGTAGTCCCGCTCGACCTTGGTTTTGAGGCTCAACCAAGAAACCGTCCATGACTTCATCTTTGCCGTTTTGCCACCATGCGGCCCGCTTAACCCCCGCGCCACCGGGTCCCTAACCAAGCCTACTTGTCTTCTCCACACTGAGGCCTCACCCACGACCTTTCGCGCTTGTTCTTCACCCGCACTCGCACCCGCCAAGCCGCAATCGCACCACCGCAATACTTAGCCAAGAATCACCCACACCACGTTGTCAATCACTCATCACACCGTAGCGACCATCCACCGGCCCCTCGAACCACACCGGCTCTCACCCTCTTAAATTCTCCACAAATAAAACCAAATATAAAATATAAATTCAAATTATGGTAAAATATGTGAGTTGGATTTTCTTGGATTTTATTTGGATTTAATTAGTGGTTTGAATTTGAAAGTAATTCAAATTCAAACAATAATTCAAATCTTTGTCAAACTATTTTCAAACACTAACATCTAGTTGGGCCTGTGACCTTAGTCAAGTCTCGTTGGACATCCTCATCTTCCCTAGCGCTTTACACCTTACAACCCCGATCTCATGCCGCCCACCTAACCCAAATAACCAGCCCAACACCGTCAGAACTCCAAGACCCCAACAGCAGCCTCCCTCCTTTCTCCTCCGACAACCTGACCCCACCACACCCTCACCTTTCTCCTTCCCCTTCACCTTTTTCTCCTCACACAAGATCAGACAGCCATGGTGCACAAGACACGGATGGGACTACCGGGCCGAATCGGGCACGCACGCCGAGTCAAGGCGTGTGCGCCTGCGTGGAGCGGTCCCTGAGGATCCGCAAGGAAAAGACCCTTGCCCTTGCGCCGCGACGCCTAATGGCGCCTGGGTGGCACAGTGGTGGCCACTGCCGCCACGTCCGCCTTACGCCAGCCAATGGGGAAGTGCCCAGAGCAATTTGCCTGTCACCTTGACTGAGCCCTATAGAGGACCGCTGAACCCAAGCCGCCTCTCCACCTACCTAGTTGAGGGTTTTTCCCCATCCTCTGTTTCCACCACCAAGGAGGGAGAAGGGGAAGAAGGAGGAAGAGGAGAAGGCCGCGCCGCGCCGAGAGAAGCCGAGCACCGCTGCCGCCGCCGACGGGCCGGGCCGGAGCCTGAACCGAGCACCGAGGCCGTTCGAGGGAGCACACAAACACCGTCGCGAGGAGAAGAAGGCAGGAGGGACCTCACCGCCGTGTACCCCTTCATCGCCGTCTTCATCGAAATGGCAGCGATTTATCTAACGTCGACCCAACGTGAGCGCCGCCGCCTTTCTCTCGCCTCCTTCTTTATCCCTTTTGCTCGTGTGCGCGAGCCATCGAGTCGCCGAGCGCCGTTTCACCGCCGCTTCCCCATGAATGGCCGCCGAGGCTGCGTTCTCTGCGCAGGACCTCGTCACCACGACCATCCCATGCCGTCACCAGCGCGCGTGCAAAGGCCAAACCTGACCTTTAGCCACCAATCCGCGCCTTGCGCCGAGCGCCGCCGCCACGCCCGTGTCTTCGTGAACTGCCTTCACGCTCTGTGTGTCCTATGTGCAGGTGCCTGCGGAACCGCGGCTAAGCGCAGCATTCTAGCGCCAGAGGCAAAGGCTTGGCCTTTGGCCGCCACACCCGCCGCCACGCATGCCGACACCATGCCGAGCTGCGCCGCTACCCGAGCCAGCCATGGCACCCCACCGCCGCTACTGGTGCCTTGTGTGCCAGGGCTGCATGCCGTGGTTCATCTCCGTGCCTAGCCACCGCCCCGAGCCACCACGGACCGACCCTCTCGTCGCAAGACGCGGCGTTGCCGTCGAATGCCGCCTCCAGCCGTCGGCAAGATAAGAACGAACCCCAACAGTGAGTTCGAGGATCGCAAAGAACCCTAGTTTAGATCGAGGGTGAGATCTAGACTTCTGGGTGCCAAAACCTAACGTGCTCCAATTTGGACCTCGCCCGTCAAAGCACAGCTAAGCCCGTGATCCAACCGACGCCGAGTGGAGTTCGTGGGTGTTTTCCGGACTTTGGTCCCTATGGGCCGACTAGGCCAGTCCATTGGGCCTTTAGGGCCCACCAACACTTTCGGCCCACTAACCGAGGGTTGCCGACATCATGCTGACGCTACAAGTTTTAATAAATCCTTTTCTATTTTAAAATGATTTGAAATGATTTATAAATGTTTTAACCTTTGGAAAAATCATAACTAATTTATGGAAGCTCGGAAAATATGAAACCAACTTCTATAATTTGTAATTTTGAAACCTTGCTGATTGTAGCTAGATTGAGTTCTTTTGGGCTTTCTAAAGAGGTTTCTATTTGGAGTTATTGCTTAGATGTGTCTGCTTTCTTACGTGCGGAACCTCGTGCCCTCTGAGGCGAGCTTCGACCCGAGGAGGACGGAGGACCCGGATCGTCGTCCGGACAGCAGTACTAGCGACAACGCAGGTGTCATGTCACTCCCAACCATTTAGAACCCATGTTGCTATTAGATGCTAGTGCTTTACTTTTATGTATGCATTGATTTGGATGGATTGCATAGCCATTTGATTAGCCATGCCTTGATATTTGATATATCTGTTTCCTTGCTTTACCTACCTCGGGACTAGCTACGGACTAGCTAGTCCCATATACTATCCATACTTTTATTGCTTGATTATGGATGGTATTCGGTTTGGGCGAGATGTGGGAGATCTCGGTGTGTTCTAGCGTGAGTTACGGGTGTGTTCTCCCTTGGCGTGTTTGGCGGGGCGAGCCATTTGGTTGAGCGACGCCTACCTCGGGGAGATGCGTCGGCCTCTCGGGCGGCGTGTCGGACGTGGAGATGGGGAGTGCTCGCTCTCGGCCCTTGGGACCGAGTCGGTTTACCGGATGTACCTTCGTACAAAGCCCGCTTGTATGGGCGGGGGCGGGGTGAGACTCGTAGTGGATAGCATTCCTCACAGTGGCGGATCGGTGTGATCGTGCTAGGAGGCGTCGTTCCTCCTTAGAAGACTTCGCCCGTGGAAGGGTTCCTGACTTGAGGGACCCCTCGGCGCGATCTGAGCTCTGACGGGGCTGCGCCCGGACTCGAGGAGGCGGAGGTGCTATCCACTTACTAGGACTCTGAGTATGGTAGGGTTTGGAACGGTGACGGCGGTTTCGGCCTATTCAGTGATGGGTTGTACAACCTCTGCAGTGTTCAAACCTATAGCTATAGTCATGTCCACTTGGTTATGGGCGATCTTGCTATCTCTACTTGACTAGACTCTTTTCTTGTGCTTCTTCTCTTCCCAGTGTGTGAGCCCGGCGAGGCCGTTGAGATGTGGGGATAGGGCAGGTGGGCCCCATCGCAGATGAGAGTTGGGGCTGGATCGTGGTTGTGATTCGGTGCTTTGGTGTGATATCCTTGTTGCGGGTGTGGACCCCGGAGGGTGTGGACCTCGGGCGTGAGCCTGAGGTGTTGACCTCATTGCATATTCGCTTACCTTGAATGTTGCTTGTTTGCTTTGCTTAAGCCTTCTCTGACCAGTAGGTTTATATCACATAGTAGTTATATACACGCTTTTGCTCTTTGTTGGGAAGTGACATGACCTACCGCTTATCGGGTAGATCACTGGCGTCTCGTCTGAGCCGGATTACGACTTTGAGAAGCGACGGATGGGGAGTAGGGCACCTTCTACGCTCGAGTTGCACGAGGAGTTGGAGTCTTCGCTACCATGAAGCCTGCGAGATGTTTCTTTCTGTTTGATTCAGTCTGATGGACTTGTACCCGGCATGTCGAAGAGATGTACTCGATTAATGTAATAAATAAATGTTGTACTCTATTTTATTTCTGTTTTGTATGGATTTTGGTATTCTTGAGACAGGGATTGCGTGGTAGCCTTCACAGGACTACCAGGAGGTGCAGTCGGGTTTCCGTTCGCGGAAATTCGATTCTGCTTCAGTGGTATGATAATGGCAGCTAGATAAATATTCAGACTGCAACTCAACAAGTACTTCTTACATTTTTTCTACTATATCGATGAAACACACTATTTTGTATACAGTTGTAAAACCAACAGCTGCCGCAGTGAGCCTGCAACAGCCCTGGCATCGCGAGACAAAGTGGCATAGTCAATGTCAAGGCACCAGATCGATCGATGATATGTGGGGTGAAAAATTTCACCCGCTAATTAAGGGCATTAAATAAAATCAGTTTATAAAAGTACCTCCACAACCTGCGTTAATTCATGAGACGAATCTATAAAGTCTTTGGCCACACAACTAGAGTCTTTGGCCCTCGTACTGTCTAATGAAGTCTTTTGTTAACACAACTGTTCAGTACAGCTAGATCATGCATTTTTAGAGCTTCCATTTCTAACCAAAATAAAGTTAGCTTATTTTCTCATGCTCTGTTTTTGTGTCGTATGATGTTTTTCCATGCTCATTAGCAGAATATTGTGGAGTGGTTTAAACAACTTATTTGGAAGGTTCTAACATAGGCATATCCCAAGGTAAATTTTATACCTCTTTATCATTGAAGTATTTTCCCCATTGTGCCCTTTGACCATGATATGTATTGATGTTTCACTTTAGGTGTTTTACTCAATTAGATTCTTAGTTGTTGGAGTACCTGTAAGCTTGCCGCTTAATTGCTATATGGTTTCTATCCCACGAATCTGAATGTACAAGCTCTACAAATGAAATTAACTAATTATGTACCATGCATCGTGACCAGTTCAATTTTCTAGCTGCACACGCAGTATAGGTTCGAATGTAGTCTGATGCTGCTAATCTAATTGTTGGCAACACTTGCCTATGTTGTATGCGTTCCCCATCATCATAATTACTTCATGATCCTTTTCTTGTTTGCTTATTTTCAGCTCACGTCGAAAGGCCTGAACAAAGCATATGTTTAGTTTATGTTGGTCTGCATATGCTTAGTTTAGGTACAGAGGACAGATGTATATGCTGATTCTCATTCGTGTATAAGGATCATAATGAGCCTGTTCGCTTGACTGTGGGTGGTGGCTGGTGATGATTTGTTCGGAGAAAAAGTCACGACCTGGTTGGTTGGTGGTGGCTGATTTGTTCTCGAGAAGAATCGTTGGTTGGGTACCGATAAGTCAAGTCGAACAGGCGAATGTCTCGTTTATGTTCTCACTTTTTAGGGTCCTCACTTCTTAACAAATGGAAACCTGTTAATGTTCTGATTGCCAATTTAATTGTATCAGATCAGACCCATACTTCGAGTAACTATATTTGCACGGAGATTAACATATAGTATAAGGTGATCAATAATGCCGATCTGAATATTGTATTCAGATATATTGCTTAATCGAGCATCAACCCTTTCATTGCGACAATGAGCTGAAAGAAAGGCGCGCCTCTTCCATACAGAGGAATTTAACACACTGACTTAGTACATGTCAATGACTCGAGTAACCCACGTATCATTATGATAGGAGTGTCAAATTCTGAAATGTTTGAAAATTGAGATCTAAATCTTTAAAACTTCCATTGCTCCTGGGCGCAGTACCCAAACGAAGAGGCATAACGATCAAATAATATCACTGCAGTACTAACACGATACAAACAGTTCGCAACGTCCTTACTGGTAAAGACAATAGCCAGAGCTAACTGGAATATCTCCTCCCACTTCCTAATTTAAGCTGGCCAGCACACCTTGTAAGAGTGCATTTGAGAACCAACAAACCCTGGTACCAAAACTCCAAGAGAATAACATGTTTTTACCCAAAAAAGATACAGTGAGCCCAATGTAGCCGTACAGAAAAGTCCTTCATAACACACACACTATGTGATCTGCTGGGAGACATTCACACTTGTGCTTTATCATGCGGACCTTCCCACCCTCCTGGTCATCACAGGGTTCAACCTCCACACCGGCCAAGACCAACATTTGAGCTTCGCCCTGTTCAGTATTAACATTGAAGAACTTGGCAATGCAAAACCTGCACGAACCAAGGTTCACTAGGGAAATATTTTTCAGCGAACAGTCCCCTGACGGGTCTTTATCCAGCTCAAAATCCTGCACCGGACACAGCTTGTCACAAGAGCCCATGGTAGCGGAGAGATCAAATGAACAGAGTTTGTAGTAGGGGCTGCGAGCCAAAAGAGCAAACCACAGATGGAGTTCAGGTATGTAGTCAGCTTTGGCATGGAAGGGCAGGAGCCAATCACCTAAGTTCCTCCACTCAAGAGCCACCGTGTCGAAGGAGTAGGTTGAAGTGTCAGATGATACACAAATTTTAGTGCCATCAACCACCGTGAAAGGGATGTTGTCAGGGTCTTGTACTCAGGATTGCCCAAGAACGGTGGAGGTGGAAGCGGGCGCCAAACCCAGCCTCT
This sequence comes from Cenchrus purpureus, assembly GCA_022644695.1. Lineage (NCBI taxonomy): Eukaryota > Viridiplantae > Streptophyta > Magnoliopsida > Poales > Poaceae > Cenchrus > Cenchrus purpureus. Next base: position 126,680,124 of record CP053456.1, on the reverse strand, counting down.
AGTGGGGTGGTAGGCGAGCACCTCAAAGCTGCACGAGTTGTCAGGGTCTATGTCCATAATGTAGAGACTGTCAGTGTGCTTGCCCTTATTGGGAATGAAGAAATGTGAGGGGATAACAAAATCAGGCCAGGCATGGGCAGCAGTGCGAGGCATGGAAACAACCATGCATTGGGAACCCTTTGGCGAGGTCAGACTGGGCAAGCTCGTAAACGAGTGTGTATCAGATCTGTAGATGCTGGCGTTACCCGTTGGGTTGGAGCACAGGATGTCACTCTTGCCAAGGAGTCCGAACACATTGGGATAAGACGCAGCAGACCTGAATGGTCCAAGATGTATGGTAGCATCAGGCAGCCTACCCATGGCTGGTGGTAGTACTCCTACTGCGTTGCTGCCACTATTCTCCTCTTTGGCTTTTGCATGTGCTGCTGCGACTGCTTCTGCCTTTGAACGGTAGAACAGCCTCGAGACATCTAAGATGCTCAGCGAACACAAGTCCCCACCTCTTGAAACCATATACAGAGACTGGCGGCTCAACTTCTGGCAGCTCATCTTCAAGTTAATGTTTCCTTCACCTAATGATCGTCACATGAATGAACAAAATTATTTCTTGAACAAGATACTCCTCCGTATAGCTTTTAAGTGACGTTCTGGCGCAGGAGAAGAGTTGAGAAAAAGATGACGTTCTGTGGAAAAGGAGTTGTTTTGGACGCAGCTGCCCTGCGAAGCCTGCATGCGTGCTCCGGGTCTCGCGCGAGTTAATACGGCCACGTCCCTTGGGCTTCGGCGCTGCGTTTAATTACTGCTGCCCACGACCTCAAGGTCCACCCACCAGAGACGCAGAGTAAAACCGTCATGCTGCGTACTGCGCGGGTTCGAACTCAGGTCATAGTGTCTCGAGCTCTCTGCTCTAGCCAACTCAGCTAGTAGAAGTTGTTGTTTGCAAGTACCCACGACCCTATTTAATAAGGGTAAATGTGGAAAACTATACCCTAATTAATCACTTCTTGATATGCACAATTATGTCCTAAACGTCATCTAAAAGCTATATGGAGGGAGTACATGATTAGAGAGAGTGACTTCAATTAATTCGATATTACGATATTACTCGTACAGTGACAACTCAAAAATAAACAGGGCTGGAAAATAAATTGTACATACTTGCAGGAACCATCCAATGGATATTTCTATTTAACGTCATATTATCCACTAGTATGGTACTATCATCGACAGGAACAGTGAAATGAAAAAAAAGAAGCTAGGGAAACATTTCACTTTCATCAAACAAGCAAAATCAAGCGCGGAGATGTACAGGGTCGCAAAATATCATCACGCAAACATTACCCTTCCGTTCAAAAATGTTCTTATATAATTGTTTGCACGCGTTCATACATGCTGGCGTTCACAAATCAGGAACAACTCTACGTGAATTTTGCACGCCAATAGCACAAAACGATTTAATTAATTAAGCTAGCCTTGCACACAGTTTATCATCACTGGCCGGCAGGGAAAGATCAGTGCATTAATTAGGACTAGCCCTACACTCGCTACACAGAGCTCAAAGAAAGATACCTCAAGAGTAGCCGGAGAAGAGATGACGAGAGCAGGGAGGTCGAAGGAGTCGATCCTTACGGAAGAACATGAGAGGAACCGGCTCCGGACGAAAGGAGGAGGGCGCCGCCTAGGCCTAGGCTCCGGCTCTTGTGCCTCTATCCCCTCACGCGCCGTCGCGGCCGGTGAAGCGAGAGCGACGTCGGCGGCGGCCGCGGCGGAGATGCGGAAACCCCTGCTCATATACATCAAAGTGGAAAACGGAAAGCGTAGACATCGCACGGCCCAAGTTCAGACATCGCACGGCCCAAGTTCCACAACGAAAGTTTTTTTTTTCGTTTCTGCCATGCATTTGTGCCATGCGAACTGACGCAGCTGCCGTCGACCTTATCCTCTCCCCTTGCTACAGCAACTATCAGCGGCGGACAGGCGATTCTCGGCTCCGGCGTCGATTCCTTCGCTTCCCCCTCCTCTCCGGCGGCCTAGTCGGCGCCGGAGAGGGAGAAGGGGATAAACGTCTGTACAGGTGTAGGCCTAGGCTAGTGTAGATTAGCTAGGGTTCTAAATAAATCTCCCATGGAGGTCGATCTGCATGTGGAGTTTGGTTTCTTCCCGCAGCGGCGCTGCTGCGGGCCGACGGTCGTGAAGCTTTGTTCCTCCGCCTGTCTGGCCTTGCTTTGGATGGCGTGTGCTTTTTCAAAGATCTCTGGCGGGCGATGTGAGGTGGTTTTGGTCCTCCTCTTTGTGTTGGGGAAGGATCTCATGTGCTCCTCAGGAGCTCGCCCGTCGGCGGGCGTGGTGCTTGGGTTTCCCGGTGGTGCTTGGTTGGGGAGACGGCCACCTTTGTGGAACAAAGGTTCTCCAGCTTCTCTTCATCGCCGCGTGAGCTCCGATCGAGGACGGCCTGTGAGATTGGGTTGCTCAGAGTTTGCGGCCTCAGGGCTGGCCTTTCGGTGGCGGCGGCGAGGATGGGACCACGGTCTGCAGTGGGGTTGGCGGTAAGAGGAGGTTGGATCTGCGTCTTCTCCGATGATGACGGAGATGGCGGATTCAAGGACCGAGGAGCACGGAAGGATTCCGGCCGACATGCCATGAGAAGAAGTTCCTCTTCGATGGGATGCTCATTCGCTCACAAAGCACCGGTGATGCGATGGTGTTTCTCGGAACTGTGGAAGATCCGGCTGGCGCTTTGCGGCGGTGGTGGATCAAGAGGTTGATGGACTCAACATGGACTTCATCGAGTTTTTTAGTTTGGATCTTTTATGAGGTCATGTCACGATTTGTACCGGAACCGTGGTTCCGTCGTATCCTTCGAACTTACCCGTGTTTGTACCTTGTTTTCCTTGCTTAATATACAGGTATGGTTCTCAAAAAAAAGAAAGCTTCGTTTCTTTTCTGAATTTTTTATATATTTATTTTTAATGATTTTTCAAAATATATAGCCAGTAAAATTTTGCAGAACTATACCGATGTTCAATTCAGAAACCCTTCCTTGATTAGCCCGTCAAAATCTTTTGAATGTTCAATTCAGAAACACCTAATTAGATAAACTAGCCAGATATATAAGTGCGCCTATACCAAAAGAGGTATTGAAAGAAACCAAATGAAAACAAAATTTGTATTGATCACATTTAAACCCAAGTTAACCCAAAATCAACTATTCACGTCGTAATGAATCATCCAGGTGTCTCATAATAACTTTGTATAAAAATCGCCGGTTCTTCGGTCCATCGTTCAGATAAATGAAGCTGAAATTAGTAATAAAATTCAAGCGGCATGCCAAGTTTAACCATTTTCTTTGTAGTAAGCACAGAGCAATAGAAAATACAGTCTATAGTCTATGAACAGTGCCACGGCAAACAGTAGCAAAAAAAATGGGTGGTGATGGTTGTTCAGGGAAAAGTACCGCTGATAATTTAGATAAACAGGGTCACTCTTTTCGAGAAATTAATAACAATATATCATGAAGAACATATGGGGCTGCCGTTTTTCATAAAAAGAAGGGAAACTGCAAACAATGTTGTGAACAATGAAAACAACAACTAGCAGATCCTTCTTGGTCATTTTGCTTTTAAAAGCCATGTTACACATGCGATTGGCCTTTCAATAATTAATCTTCCTTGGTCTTTGCTGCTTGCTTGCTGTAGGCTCCTGTGCATGGCAATGGCATTGGTGCAGTAGCAATGCTGGAGTCTTTACCGTGTCAAGAATTACGTACAAGTACCAGAAGGCAATGAAAGAACAATAATATGATCCCTATCAAATGAGAGTTGCTAGGATAACTAAGCACAACATCAGCAACACCACTTAAATTTATGTACTACATGGCAATATATCATTTGGATTGTTGTCCAACGTAGTATGAGATGGAGAAAAACCTGAAAACCCACGCTCGCGTCAAGCTGTTTCGGGAAAAGAAAGCAGAGGCCTGCCGCGCTGCCGACCGGATGATACCATACCGCCATCCATCTTGTGCATCTCGTATCTCGATCGACTTGAATTAACGATCACGAGACAAAGTGGCATGGTCAATATCAAGGCAGCAGATCGATCGATGAAGCGCCCTTTGGTATTAGAAAAATTCTACAGCTACTTCGTCGTTCATGCACTGCAGTCTGCAGGAGCTCTTCAAAACCTGACGGCCGGCCACGGCAACACAGGAAGATTCCTCCATCAGAGCGCTCCACAAGATCAAGTGACGATGAGCCATTAGGCTACATGCAGCACAGGAGAACAGCCGCAGCTGGTGGCCAAGGCGCCGGCACTTGATCGTCACCTCAGGTTCTCCCCACCATGGCAGCATGGTAGTGCCCCTGATCTTGTGCCTACTATAAGGTTAACATGAGCAGCAAATTTATTCAAAACCGTTTCGATATCCAGCAACAATAACTAAAAGATACGACCGATCGAGATCATAATGCATATAAGCACAGTTGAATTCAACTATTCAAGCAGGCGTATAAAAAATGAGGAGTAATATTGGAGATTAATTTCCATATGAAGAAAGGTTGCTAAAACAGATTAATTTCTACAAACTTCATAACAGATCTTCCGTTCGCGGCGTTCAGATCGGAAGGTCTTGAATTCAAAGTGCATGCATACACGTCGGTTACGGGAGGCCGTCTCCGTTCGTTTCTAATTTTCGTGGCTCGTGGAATTTTAAATTTTATAGGCGTGCCGGGGCCGATCGTGATGTCATGTCCGGGTTTCCCCATTCTCCCTCCACCCACGTTGCGTGACGGTTGTGATTAATCGGAAACTGAACCGCCTCCGATTTTATTTTTGAAACGAACTGCCTCTGATTTTGAATTGGGCCACGAAAGTTTTCTAGGCCTTGTTTTTCTTTCTTTAGGTGGGTAATAAGGCCTGTTAGTTAGTTGGGTTTTCTGGTTCAAGGGAGGATGAAAGTTCGGCCTAACGGAGGCAAATATGGGCCCAAGCAGAATTCTGGCCCAAACTAATGCAGCCCACACGGACCTCTCCCTCTTCTTCTCCGCACTGACAAGCACCACCATCACCACCATCGCAGATACCCGCAAACACGAGCTTTGGGGCGTTCCAAGAATCCCAACCACCGTCCAGTACCTCGGCTCAGCCCATCATCATATCGCTCAAAGTCACACAAGAGCAACACAAAGTCACAAACACACACGAGCGGCAGATTCTCCGTCGTCGACGGTCTCAGCACCAGCACAGCACGGGCACGTACGCGCTGCTCTGCTCACACCACCCACACGGCCGGCCACACAACACGGAAGAGAGGTCGTGTCGTGTGGCATCGCAACGGCCGGCCGGCCGGCCGGCTCGCATCACCAGCGGGGCCTATGCCAGCCAAGCCCATCGATCCACCTGCTCCAGCAGCCTCGCGCGACGGGGAAAAGTCACCGGACGGCCGGACCACGACTCCAATCGCGTGACTCCCAGCCAGCTCTCCCTCCGGGCGGCACTACCTCTCTTCTCTTCTGTTGCCATTTGAATATTTTCTCTGATGACGACCGACTAGCAAAGCTTCATTTGCCCATTTAAAATTATTACTATATGATATTTTTTTGGTACCAAAACAAACAAATGTAAACCGATTGTAACTAGCCAGCAGAAACCATCAAGAACGATCATTAACCTTGACTGCTTTACCTTACCTCGATCTGATGAGGTCCTCGCTCCTGTTCTAGCCAACTCGCTGCTGTGAGACCGCGACATCCCTTGAAAAGATCACGCAATTTGCCGTGCTCATCGCCCAAATGGCAGCACGACTGATGCGGAACCGATGAACCTGTGGAACAAGATCCCTCCCGGCGGGGCGGCGCTCTTCCTCGATCGATCTGTTGCTGTACGGCGACAGTGCTCCGAAACGCACCGCAATTAAGTCCCCCAAGTTGATCGACGACGTTCATGCACTGCCTGCACGCACCAGCTAATATGTATAGTAGCACTCTTTCGATCATCAATTAAGACCTGAACTGAAAAACGAGAAGCGTGGAAGAAACCTGGTGGAATCGGCTAGGAACCAACTTGTTGGGCGGGTTCGGTTGCGATAGAAAACCTGAAAAACCCCGTCGCGTCAAGCTGTTTCGGGAAGAAAGCAGAGGCCTGCCGCGCTGCCGACCGGATGATACCATACCGCCATCCATCTTGTGCATCTCGTATCTCGATCGACTTGAATTAACGATGGTTTACTCCGTAGCCACGGCCAGTTGCACACACTGGACCCTGTCACGTCGTCTCGACAGGAACACCAACTTAATGAGGAGAAAATACAAGGAAAATGGAGTCACCATATCGATCTAATAATATAATTAATCCAATCACTTACGATAACTCACGCAGCGCCGGTACGGTCGACAAGAATTCCTCTTTTTTTCTTCCTCCTAACAGTACGTACTGATCTAATGATATCCTAACAGTCACTATCCCGACTTTTTTACTTTTTAGCCCTTTTTTGAAAACATTCTCACAACTACACCCCTGGGTGAAAGAATTCAGAAAATGGACCCTGACCTCGGCGCGTGGCGCCGAGCTTCCACGTCTCGGCGCCATGATGTGTGGCGCCGAGGTCAAATGACAGTAATACTTTCAATTTTCGAGCCTCATTTTAAATATGTAAACTCACTTATTTTTCAACAAAAATCATTGCCAAATGTTAACCAAAGTTCATAGATTTCATTTTGCATGTTGTTGGTCACATCTTACATACAAAATTTTTCGTAAAAGAACTTCAAAGTTAGCTAACTGACACTATTTTCAGACTTAGTATTTTTCGGTCTCCAACAGACTTATTTTCAATTTTGAGGCTCCAATTTAAATATATAAACTCACTTATCCATGATTAACAACTTTTGTAAAATGCTAACTAAACTTTATAGATTCGATTTTCAATGTTGTTGATCACATGTTTACATACAAATTTCTTTACAAAAGAATTTCAGAAAAGGGCTAAAAAGTAAAAAAGTCGCTATCCGATGCAAAGTTAGTTTTCTTCACGAGCAGTAACGACTTTTTTACTGCGGGCGGACCCAGTAACTAATTGATATAATTAAGTAATTAACTAACTAATCACCATGGATATATATATGTGCAAAGCAAGAGTGAAAGTGTACGGCGGTGTCAGTATCAGTGATCAACAAGTAGTCGCTGCAGGCAGCTGGGACGTCAGATAATGCTTTTTGTGTGTATCCGGGGAGGCACGTGTGAAAGCGCGATTGTTCTCTTTCCCCTTTCCCGTTTCATGTATAGCACAAACAAAACAACAACACGGATCCGTAGAAAATCAGGATCGAATCCTCCTCCTATATATTTTCGTAGTATCGCGCGGGTCAATAGACCTAGCTAGTTGACACACGTAGTACGTCAGACTACTGGCGCTTGTTGCTACTCGGATTCATGGACTACTAGTACGTAAAGTAGCTAACTGCTAACATATGACGATCGTCACACGAACAACAGCTTTATGGTGGTGGTTAGTTGAAGCCATGCTTTCAAAACCATGCTTGGTTCCTATAATTAAACTTGGATTGCATCAGGGACCTTTATTTGATTGCATCCAACAATCGCCTAGCTACTTGCTGGAATTTGGCCGTATAGTACTGTAGAGAGCAAAAACTAATCGGTTTGAGTTACAGGGAATGGCTAGGGGCCGGTGAGTCACAGAATAGTGAGACCTGTCAGGTCAGGGCCGACTGGATGGTTTGACACCTAATTAAACAAGTTGACTCCTAAACTAAAAGCAGCAGTTCCTGTTCAAGGGTTCATCTATCTCTGGTGATAGCCTGATAGGATACATGATTGTATTGTTCAACTGCACGCATTCATGCATGCACACACAAACGCCTCAACTTTTCAACACCATGAAAGGTCCAGGAAGGACACAAATGGAGCTGATAGATAGAGGTGATGAGGATGAGCAAAACGAAGATGCATACGCGGCCGCGGGATGACAATTAAGCGCGGCCTTAAAAGTTATTAATCGCTCGCCCTTGGAAGGAAACCAGCAGGTGTATAAGCATGCGTTGCATCGCCCAACTTTCCAATTCGAGAGGTCATTGTCACTTCGTTTTTCATCACTTTAATTTATATCGGTACTCGGTTTCTATACTGCTGTCTACTTGTGATATTTTTTTTAATGTCAATTCGATGGCTATGTCAAACCAACAGACATTGACAGGATCAGATCAAGGATTGATTGTGCTGTTCTTTTTTTTTACCAGAACAGAAACTAAATCTCTTGGTCAACAGATTAAATATCTTCTTTTGCTCGCACACACTTGAAGATATGGCTGTCGCTTACGTCATCATATATAGGTCGAGGCTTTGGTCTTGATTTTGCCTTTTGAACAATCGCGCAAAGATTTTATCTTGAATTTTGTACCATAATGCATGAATTGTTAATTGCTTACTAGGAGCTATCAAATTGTGCTTGACACACTCGCTGCTGCCGTGCTGCCGCCGATGGCCTGTCACAGCTCAGAACAAATGTAAATGTAGTATTTGTTATAAAAACAAAAGCTGGACGTTATTATAGTTTTTATTTTATATCTAACGAGCGCGCACAAACGTTAATACACAAACGTGCCAAATCATTAAGTAATTAAAAAAGCTCACTCCAAAATTAAAGTGCCACATTAATACCGTGAAGAAACAAGAAATGCACCAAATCATCTAAAGAATTAACAATGAAAATATACTCAGAAAATGTCAAACATCGATTTTCAATCTCTATGCATCGACATGATCTTTGTTACTCCGTGCATGAAGCAAATTAAACTGGATTTGCTCCCTACAAGGTTTCAAATATAAAAAGAAAATGTTCTAAGAAATGTATAGAATTTTGAAATCAGAAATAAAGAGGTTTGGAACCATAATGTTACCATCGTACACTAGGATGCATGAACTCCACGTGGTATTAATAAAAAACAATTCGATTTCTGAAAAAAATAAAACTCTTTACATTTGTAGCAGTAGTGTCATAGTACCTTTCTACTCTATGCTATCCCTTGACAGTTTAATATACATTTGTACTCTTTACAAGTGTGATTGTGAGAGAATACATGGATATATATGAATTGAAATTCTCGCTTGAATATCTAATACGAATCACAATCATTAAATATATGCGCACTACTATATCATATCCTGAGGATAAGCATTAATTTTGGCATAAACCTAATATGGACCGTAGGATCACTGATCAGACGGCTGCACTGGATGCATCCATCATGAGAGGTGGCCGCATCCCAGATCCAACGGCTCGAAACCGCCGGGGCGTCTATATAACCTCCTCCCCATCCTGCTTCCTCTCCACTGGTAACCTCCACCTCCTTCCTCGCGTCTCTCTCGGCAGGCGAGAGCCTCCGCCGCGAACAAACAAACCCACCACTCTTCGGCGACGCGATGAAGCACTCCGCGAAGCTCCCGTCCCGTGGCTCAGCGTCGTCTCCGCCCGCGACGTCCGCGCACAGGCTCTCCCACTCCATCGCCAAGGCGCCGCCGCGGAAGATCAGGATCATCCACGTCCTGGCGCCGGAGATCATCAAGACGGAGGCCCGGCACTTCCGCGAGCTCGTCCAGCGGCTCACCGGGAAGCCCTCTCCCAACGGCTCCGGCTCCGGCTCCGCGGCGTCCACCGAGGACGCGGCGACGTCGTCGTCCCCGCCGCATCAGGACTCGTGCGACTCGGCGCGCGACGTCGTCGAGGGCCCCGGCGCCGGCGCCGGCGCCGCGTCGGGGACGATCCAGTTGAAGGTGAAGGAGGAGGCCGAGACGTCGTCGTCGGGTGACGAAGGGGGAGGGTTCCTGCGCGCGCTCGAGTTGGACGGCTGCAACGACATGTTCTTCCAGGGGCTGGAGGATTTCCTCTTCAGCTCCTGCGACATGGAGGGTGTCAATTTCTGATCAGGTGCATGCATGCCGCTGGGGGAGCTGGGCATTTTTGTTCTCCAAACCTCTTGATCTGTCACTCTGTTCCTGCATTACACAAGAATTTGTAGTTGAGAGATGAAGATCTCGAGTCCTGCTCGGATTGCAAAGATAAATCATCATCAGACATGCATTTCCTCTGTTCATTTGTTTCTCTCTGTTCCAAGCTGTTCTTTTTTTTTTAATCGTATCATGAGTACTCCCTCCGTCCCAAAGAATGACGCTTTTAGGATTCAAAATTTGTCCCAAAAGTATGTCGTTTTACTTAATTTGGCATGTTATGCGTGTATGCTGCAACAATCAATTAGTACTAAATATGGCAAAAACAGGGCAATCGGTCATTTCACCCTTAATAATCTGTCCTAAAATTTCCGGATGACATTCTTTTTGAGAGGAGTAGATTGGAATGTCATTTGGTTAATTTCTTCCTATTTATTTAGCCGCATTTGATTCCAACTTTTTTTTGAAAAATTTTGATTCCAACTTTGTTCTACTACTTGGGAGATGTTAGAGGAGGATTCTGATCTGATTCTGAGGCCGCCAGTGCAACTGGAAAAGGAATTCTCTGCACTTTTGCAGTGTCAGTCTGTCACTAGTCAGGTGTCTGACACAGGACTAAACTTGCCCGCACGTCCACAAGGGGAAAACAAATGCCCACACTTCAACATTGTTTCGAATTGATCGTTTGCCATTGATCAAACACGATGACGATCACTGTTTGAGGCGTTCTTCTGCCTCTGATGTTTCAACAGAGTGGTTGTTGTCGTCCCCACTGTTGCTGCACAGCTGCCCTGCTGATGAGAGCACAACAGCCTTTATATCAGTACACGGTACACCACAATTGGACATGGAACGAACTGGCATTTTGCTCTGCAGAGTCTTCAGTAATATCCAGCTCGTAGCTACGAATCCTTAAGTAGAGATCTATAGATAGCAGGATAGCTGGTTTGCGAAATCATCCTGCAAACTTAAATGCAGCACCTTACTTCATGAACTACTTGATGGCCATTTAGAGTTGAGTGCACTTAAAACAGACGAAAGGAACGTGAGTTAGAATATTGATGAAGTGTTTGTCAACGTGCACTAAAGCATGTATCTGCAAGACTCAGAAAATGAGCAAAACTGAAGAGAAACACGTAAACAATAGCTATGCGTGGAGTTCAGTTAGTGCTGAGGCATTAGCTTTCATATTCTGATATCACTGCATCTGCTGTGCCATCAATTGGATTTGGTTGTGGCCCCTCCAATCTGGTCAAGACATCAGGTGCTCCAGCAGCATCTCTGATAATCTGAAAAAAATAGACAGCACAACCATGAGAAGTTTTGTTTTATCTGTTTACACACTTCAGAAATACTTAAGGTAAACAGCACGACCATGAGAAGTTGTATTTTTTTCTTTTTCAACACTTCACAAATACTCAAAGTAACCAGCACGATATTTAAATAAACCATTTGTGGATTCATGTAGCATGTGCAAACAAACAATCCAAATCAAATGCTTCGCGGCAAAAGTTGTGCTCAGCAATCTGGTGGATAATGATGTTGATGGGGACAGTTCGCATCAGAAGGATTAGAGAAGACAGTCGACAGTAAAGCTAGAAGGCAGATGAGTACAAGCATCTTATTCCGTGCCTGAAAAAATCCTGAAATGTATGTGTGTTCAAACCAGTTCTCTGGTCGCTGTTGTGGATAACATTCTCCTAAAGGCATCTTGTATAAATAATTGAGAATTAAGGGTCTGTATTTCAACTGTGCACAATGACAATAAATGATACTTTGCAGCATTCTGGCTCAGTTGGCCCATCAGAGCTTCCAACTCAATGTGCTTAGTAACTGAAGTTCGATGAGAGAAGAACCAGAAGTTCAATAAGTGCATGATAGTCTATATGCTGTCTCTATTTCATTTTTAAAAAGTACACTAACCAACACTGTCTTGAATGCGATTGTTGAGGTAACAGTAGATATTGGTACATATGACTTTACTATCACTGCAATCATCAAAGAAACATACCAGTATTTCTTCATCCAAGTAAGAAATCATGAATAAGCGCTGGAACGTTCCACCTGTAAAAAAACGGGCATGTAATGTAACTATGCAATTTAGGGAATGCACATGCCACGATGGCAAGTAAACTAACTATGCTGACCCACTATGCAATTTCGAATTTGACATGGCCAAGCCAACCAAAGGTGAGTATACTGTTAAGTGCCAGCTAAATATTGCAACAAACTATAAGGGACCAGGCTGTGTCACAAACAGGATTCCAAGAAACGGCTAGCAAACAGCCAGTTTCACATAAAGTCAATCAATCAAAACAGGTCTGATTTTTTGGTAACGATTTGAATTCAAGAGGCTTGCCTAAATCACCCTTTGAAATTCAACATAGACACCAATAAGTTTGTAAGTGTAATTAGTTTATATTCCATACTTCAACTTTTCAAAGAAAAGATAATCCTTTTTTTTTTTAAAAATCATAAAAGTTTCCACCAATTTTGGGGCTGGTCCCAGTTTCCTAAACCCTGACCATAAGCCATGGGAGCAATTCATCAACTGTCACTGTTTAAAGTAGTTTTTCCAACTTGAGTAAAAAGAAGTTGGCAAAATTTCCTTGCCAATAATAATGCCCGTAACAGAATTGGCAGTTGCTTTATCTGAGCAGGCAGTAGGTTCTCAGAAACTGGAAGCATGTGTATGGTGTGCCTAATGTATATAATTCCAACAATGATAGTAGTCTAAACCAGCATATTGATACAAGAGTGATCATATAATAAAGCCATGTGTACTTACCAAGTGGCAATTTAAGCCCCTCTGCAACAGCATCCCTTATAGGACTAGGAAGTTGTTGTAGAGCTCCTGCAGTTTGCCCAAGCAATCCCTTTAATTGTTCAGGCAACGTTTCTTCACTAATTTTTGGAATCTCTATAAGGCCCTCGACATATTCCTCTTTCATCCTGATGGGGCCCTCGACGGACAACTGGGTAGTCAGTAGGAATTTGCTTTGTATCTGGATACAGAGAAAAAATATTGCTAAATTGTGTGAATGTGGGTGCAATGACAAAGTGATCCCTTAAATAACAACATCAAAGCCTTTCAGTCCCAAACAAGTTAGGGTAGGCTAGAGATGAAACCCAACATGTGATCCCCAATCATACAGAAATATTCAGCTCACAGATAATTCAAATACTAACAGCTTGCTAATAATGACATCAGTATAATTATGGAGTATTAACAGATTATGGAAGCTTTTCCATGCAATCTATTACTAAAAGATTTAGATACAGAAATGCATATTGAGAAAAGATCATCCCTGTATCTTTTAAGAGCAACTGACTAGCCAGGCACATAAATGGCATAGAGCAAAGAATAATCTTAAGAAAATGAAATTAAGGATCCTATAAACTTTGTAAAAGTAGTAGGCACCCTTGGCATTACCGCATTTAAGAACTTGAGGTTAGATGAGATCTTGGAGTATCCATCCTTGATCAATACATCAAGTCCCATAAAGTGTGCAACAGTTGTAGGTGACCTCCTGACAAAATAGGAAACACTTGCTGAGAAAAGCCAGGAGAATCTTAAACTTTCAAATCAAATGAAGTTATGACTTGCACCAAGCAAGCAGTGACAGGGACATACTCAAACAAAAGCCGGGCCGCAAATGCTCCAGGACTGCTATCACCAAACCACTCAAAGTTCCATCGGCCTTCCAAGAAGGGTGATCTGCAAAGTGAACAGATGTTATGAAACCAAGGCCAATGTACGATGCTTACAGAGTCAACTGTTTCAGTCAGAAATGAAGCAAGCCCATCTCTGTCTTAGTGCTTATATTCATTTAGTGCTGTTGTGAAAAACATTTGAAAGAAGCTGCAGGCATCCTTTAGCTGTAACTTACGCTAGGGGCGGTGGGTTCAGCCGTTCAAGTCCAACAATTCGCTCGTTGACATCGATCTTCTGCATCTCCGTGGTCTTACCGCTAACCAAGGCCTCAAATCCTCCAGCATCTTTAAACTGAAATTGAGAGTTTTCACATACCCTAGTTGAGACATAATTTGAAAGTTCAGCGTCAACTAAGAGCATTGTTGACTCAACTGTCATTTTACAGATGACAACACAAATAGGCAAAGCAATCCTTTTCTAATTGTCGACTCTGCAAAAGTTTGAACTGAAACTTGGATGAAAATTGCAGGTCTGGAAACTGACACTGGCGCCCCAAATTTTGCACAGCAGTGGAACACGACTACAAGGACAAGTATGGCTGGATGCGTAACTACTACCGATCATTTCGACAAAAGGGGCAGGATGAGGCGTAACAACTGACCAATCATTTCGACAAGAGGGGCAGGAGGCTCAAACATCATGGGAAGGTCAGGAAGTGCTCCTAGGCAAGAGACCGAGAAGAGGCGGGAGGAGAGAGAGGGAGGGCTCACGGCTAGGAGGAGGGACTCCTTGGCGGAGAGGCGCTCCATCTCCCGGGCATAGCTGGCGGCGGGTCCCCCCTGGAAGGTCTGCGCCATGGCCCTGCAGCGCCCGGAGAAGTAGCGCGGGCGGCGGGGCGAGAGGCGGACCCGGCCGTCGCGGCTGCCGCGGAAGGAGGGGATGAGAGCGGGAGAGACCGGGGTCAGCACCACCGCGGCCGCCATGACCGACGAGCTGCGTATAGATTTCTCTCCTCCCGTGCTACGGTGGTGGACTGGACTGGTGGTGAGTTGCTGCAGCAAGGCGACGTGGAAAAATCGTCAGAAAATAGCCGAGAAGGCAAAATCGCCCGATATTTTTTATTTCGGGCTCCATTTACTTATTGACCCCTCAAATCCTTAGGCAATTTTCGTAAAGTCTTTAGGACAGCCACATCGCATACCACTCATTCACAAAGCGCGCACATAGTGCATTAGTTTGAGCAGCTTCTAACTGACCAACAAAAATGTACATGATGGCAGATTAACGATTTCTTCTCGAACATATCTCAAAAAAGGCTGAAATTTAATCCATTCAAATCACAATACAACAGTCTAAATGCCTATATAACGCGGTAAAGAGAATAGTCTTTGTAGCAAAATGGGTCGCCAGCCCAAGATGCATGTACATCTCGATGCCTATGACCTCGGCTCTCAAGCGGCACCTCTCCGCTGCTCATTCTCACCATGGGCAGTGGCACCGATCACGAATGTGCACGTACCCTTCACGGTTCTCGTGATAGCTTCGCCTTGTAGTTGCTCCTGCCCCCGACCCTGGGGCACCCCCTCGGCCAACTGCTGGCGCAGGGGTGGCTTTGGGGGGCATGCTGGCACTGATCGAGGCAATGAGGTCGCTCACCATGTTGCTGGCTTGCTTGATCTGGTCGAAATTGCCCTCCAGCTCGATATTCTTCAGATTCGGATCTGACTCGTGATCCCGGATCGAGAGCTTGACACCAGTGACTCGGCATATCTGCTTTGTGTTGACCCCACCTCACTGACACATGCCGCCAGCAAGTGAGGCATCAACACTGATCTTGGCAGTAGCCGAGGCACCAAAGTTCCCTGCTTGGGGGCCCATGGCAACTGGTGGAGGCGGTTCAGGTCGGCCTCCATACCGACCACCCATTGGAGGGCCTTCATGCGACATGTAGGTTTGCCTCCCAAGTTCTCTCTCTGCGGCAAATGGCACTTCTCACCGAATTTGCAACCCTCCACAGTGTTGTACTTGGTGCACATGCGTGTCTTGCCCGCTGCTGGATGAGAGTTAGCAACAGCTGCATGATCCACAGGAGCTCTTCTTGCTGGTGCAGATACAGCAGGGCTGCCTAGGTTGAGCATTTTTGCAACTGCTGGGTATCCACCAGGGATGAAGTGGAGAAAATGACATCCTTCACCAAAAGGGCACCCAATGGTACTGCAACATTAAAAAATAGATTATCTACAAAGCTGCATTTAACATTTTAAGCATGGAGGAACTTGACTGAGAATTATAACCAAATTATTCAATGACAGACCCTAACACCTAAACATATTCACAGGAACGTCCAAGAACCAACAAGGATCCATGAAAAAAAGACATCATGCTCATATAACAAGTAAACTGCTAAACTGAAATTTACCACCAGATCCAAAATTAAAATGGTATATCACTAATCCTAGGTATAGAGGAAAAAATTCACCACCAAGTAAGAGTGGTTTGTAATGCTTTCCGAGTATCGTATTCATCTAAACTAATCACTGAAAAAAGCAAATAGTTCAATACAAGAGACTATCTCATGTGTCACAATTGACAGTATTTTATACCTTCCTATCAAAAGAAAACTTGCACAGAATTTGATTTGTAACTGTAACAAAAGGTGAAACATACAAGTTACCATTCGGATGTTATTTCAAGTAGGTTAAGATTATAACCTGAAAAACTTGGTGCAAGGCTTCGATTTGCTTGATTGACCAGTTTGAAATGACTCCGTTTCTGTTGCATAAAATTAATTACATTTTCTCATGTGTTAGAATTTGCATTACTGATCTTCTAATCAAGTAAACATATGTAGAATTTGTCTAGTGGATAAAGTTTTGTAACATAACGATGGTATTCCATGGTAATTATCCGCTTATCCTGCAGAAAATAATAGTTACATATATGATTTGAACACAGCGGATTTGCAATAGGCTTCCCAAATTCTATATGGTAGATACCATATGTATGCACTTTTCTTCTTGTTGGTTGAATTGGTGATCTGTCACAAAATCACATTGCTGCTTGACCCATATTCAAGAGTCAAAAGGTGCCACCATTTCCAAATATGCTTCGCACTGATTTTTCTTTTCTAGCATGCAATTCTTCTTTTCGGAAAAAAAAAACATCTAAATCACCCTCCTATTATCATCTAGATCAACCTTTCATCATTACAAATTTACAATAAACAAGTTGTTCCTACTTTTGAGTTTTGACTTTCAGCTTTCATGATATCTACTGGTACTATTTACTATGAGGATGATATGCTCATTGTGAGTGAGACCCATAATCCTTACTAGATCTGTACCTACAAACAACAGCTGTACCAGAGTCACAAGCTGAGGATATGCCATATCTACCATCAGTCTTAAAGCCACATATCAGGCATCAGTGTGCTTTCAGGTGTGTGCCAAGGCTGAACCTGATCATGTCTTATCATGCAGTTAATGGGAAATAGCATCTTCTTATCTTGAGGCACCTTCCTCTTTGTTCCAATATATGTCTTTTGGGCCATCTTCACGATACATTACTCAAACACAATGCTAAACTTAAATCTACTAATTCAGTTTTGGAATTTGGCATAGTCATAGACTTATACGGACAAGGTGAGGACTTGGACAATCATAAGTCACCTTGATGTAAGAGGTTGGAATGATACATTACTCAAACACAATGCTAAACTTAAATCTACTAATTCAGTTTTGGAATTTGGCATAGTCATAGACTTATACGGACAAGGTGAGGACTTGGACAATCATAAGTCACCTTGATGTAAGAGGTTGGAATTTTTTGGTTGGGGCTAATGAGCTAGTATTGTTCCACCAATCCACAGCATTCCCACTTGCCCAGAACAGAGCAATTCTGAACTAAAACGAAACCACTATCACCACCCGAATCTCTAGCCGCCAGGACTATCATAATGCGCATCTCATCATGCGCTCATAACCAAACGGCCACAGCAAGTACACCCTAGCATAATTATCGCGGAACAAACCCATCAAACCTACACTAAGAGCACAGCTGCGGGCAGATCCAGTCGCATATCTCGCACGCGGCATTGCCAAAAACCGAGGCGGGACGGATTTGGGGTGGGGGTGATGCCTCACCTTTCGAGCGCTTCCACCGGCGGCGGTCCCGTTGGCCGTATCCGGCCGGGATCTCTTCCGGGCCGCGGCGGCTCCTCCATGGTCAGGCTTCGCGTCTGGGAGGCGTGCCGGAACCCTAGCTCCCGATTTGCGCCGGAGGAGAGGAGAAAAGAAAGATTGCGAGCTCGTGGGGTGCGTTAAGAAAGACGTGGAGACAGGTGGTGTTTTGGTTTCTTATGGAGGTTGGGCTTTGGATCTCGAGTCGAATTGGGTGGGTGATTGCGGGCGAGTTAGTGTTCTGGCCCAACTACTGGTTGGGTTGGTTAATTTGCGAGTAAGCTGGGCCCTGTGGTTGCTGCTGGGCTTTCAGCCCCCGATTCGAGTTCAGTTCAGAAAGTTTCCGAGGAAATATGGTTTTTACAATTCAATTCGAATTTGAGATTAATTCGTTTTCCATTTAGACTTGTACTAGCAAGATGCCCGTGCGTTGCTACGATGAAACGTTGATCACACGATATATATTTTTACCATGTTGTGTGATTTTACTTAGCGCCTAACATCAATCTTCAAACACTAATTAGAAGTATTAAATGTGGATTAATAACAAAACCATTTCATAACTTCCTCCTAAAATCGCGAGAGGTCAAAAATTTATTAAATATTTAAAAAGTAGCAATCAAGTCCGTGCGTTGCAATGGGTCAAAAATAAGGTCGGAGAGGTGCGGTGGCGGTGATGGCATGGACCGAGACGAAGCGACGCTATGAGTAATGTAATGTTTTTCCGTTGCAACGCACATAAACAATAGAAACATGTTAAAATTATAAAAATAATGATGATATTATATATATTTATGATGCTTTTTGTCTAATTTTCTTTATTTCCATAGCGTTACCATATGTGCCCTGTTAGACTCTTCTTGAGTTTCCAAGTCTTGAAAGCTAAATTTCTATCACTACGCTCATTATGAATTTTCTCTATCTTTTCATTTTTCTTTCTTTTTTCTTTTCTTTTCCCATTCCCTCTCTCTTTTTCTTCAAGAATGCCTCGCTCATGCGTCGATGAGCCGGTGAAAAATCGAGCCATGAATTTTTTTAATATTTTTTATTTATTTTGCAAAATTATACGACGGCTTGAATTTATCAGATTGATCACCAACCGTGGGCCACGCGGTTGAGGTCTCAACTGCCACACCAGGGCAGTACCGGGCCCACCCAAGTGAAGGCCTACCGCCGTGGGCTAGCGCCATGCGCGCCACGTAGCCCAGGCCACTGGGCACGCGGTGAAACCAGGCGCCACGGCGGCAGTCGCCGCCCACAAATTCGAAAACCGCATTAAAATGATCGAAAAATAGAAAAAATTATTTTAGTGGAGGACCCACCGACCACCCCACCCAAGTCGCAAGTCGCAAGTCGTCGCAAAATCGCGACGCTACGCGCCCGTGGGGTTTGAACCTCAACCTCCGGCTTCACAAGCCTCCCTTGCCACTACACACTACCTAGCCGAGTATAAATTGCTTTTAACGCCTAAACATCAAATGAAAAAGTTGTAAACTACAAAGTTTCATAACTTTTCGAGACACACAACTTTCATGTTTGCAGTTTCTCCATTTTACAAAAAAAAACCTGTGGCCCACGGCTCATGGCCGCCGCCTTTCCGTGGGCCACGCAAGGTAGGTCAAAACCGATAAATTTCAAAACCGTCAGAATTTTGCAAAATGAATAAATAAAAATATAAATAAAAAATTTCGGAGAGCCATCCTCTCGATCCAGCCTACCTCTCTCGTGAGCAAGCGCTCCGGTGAGCTCTCGTGGGCATCGGCGCTCCGGCGAGCTCGAGGCTCCCTCGCTCCTGGCCCATTCATTCGTGCCGATCCGCCGGCTTCGTCACGATCCGCGGCGCACCGCTCCTAGCCGGCCGCCATCGGGAGCCGGGGCCGCATCTCCGGTGGAGGTACCGCTGACCACCGCCGGGGCCTCCTCGCAGACTGCTTTCCGGCCCGAGCTCCGTTGGACTTCTCCGCGCGGCTCGTGTAGCTCTCACGGGGCGGATGAGTCGCGACGCGCGCGGGGCCATGACGGCCTCCTCCTCGGGGCCGGATCTAGCGGCGAGGACGAGGCTGGGCGCTCTCCTACCTCCATCTCTTCCGGCCGGCGGCATCCTCCCGGTGCGTGTGTCTCCCGTCTCCCAAGCTCGTCGGTAGCGGGGATCTTTCACCATGACCTTGTATTCCTCACGCCGCCGCCACCGCGCCCTCCTCCTCCCTGCGGACCCACTGACAAGTGGGTCCCACTGTCAGACGACAAAAGTTGGGCGTAAACCGTCCTTGCTTTAATATTATAAGTAGAGATTTTCTTGGAAAACATGGTAACTTTATAAGACACAGTATCACAGGGAGAGTAAGAAATCGATCGATTCCCATGAAATTATATGGTTGTTTCACATTTGATCTCCACCGCTTGGGCCCAAAGGCCAACCACTCTTGACCGCCTCCTCGATCGGGAGCCCACCAATAGATGGTCAGGTGGGGTCACAAGCCATAAATAAGAGGTGGGGACCACGGCTGACTCACGAGGTTCACAGACCGCCACTCCCCACCATTCCTAACCCTAGTCCGATCGAGGCGCCGCCACGACGGAAGCCCACCACACACCATCGCGCTTCCACCGACGGTCCCATCGCACCGCATGTGGACTCCATCTACTCGACAAGTTCATCCTCTACTTCCTATATCCCCACGGTGAATCTATCTCCCTGCTTCGTTTTCCACTCTCCTCCGTTAATCACAAGAACACTTTGTCTTACACCTTTGTAAAGAGAACACCCGACAAGAGCTACTAGTGATTCGTGAGTTTAACAATGGTATCTCGCCACTAGTTAGTAGATCTCTGGATTCGGGTTACCAGTGATAAAAAGAAAGAGAAAAGACCCCGAATCAAGAGATCCGGGGGAAGAAACACTGGAGAAGAAGTAAACTCGATGAAAATCGAGGAAGAGAAGAAGAAATTCGATGCAAATCGAAAGAAGAATCAAACGTGAATCAAAGGCAAACCATAACCCTAACCCTAGATCCGAGAAAGGACGTAAGGAAGGCCTACCGGGTTTCTTCATCCTCACACTACCGCCGGTGAAGTACATCCGCCGCGCTGACAAACGCCGTAATCGCTTATATCCCGCCCGCACGGATGCAAAGGGCATCGTCGCGAGGCCGTTCGACGGCGGCGCACTCACCGTCGGGTGAATGCGCACACCGGCGAAGGGCCTACGGCCGCCGCCCATCTCTCCTCCTGCCGCCATAGGCGCCCAAGCATTCACCGGACTCGGTGTTGAGACTAGGGAAGATGAAGGAGGGGAAAGAAGAGTGGAAGGAGACGCGAGGGATCTCGCTAGAACCCACCTCACCTTCTCCGAGCCGCCATGGGCATAGCTCTCCGGATCTCGCTTGTACGAGGCTAGAGAAATAGGGGAGGAAAGAAAAGAAGGGAGGGAGGGTCATGCCCAGCTGGCCGGGCGCCACCGCACCGCCGCCGCAAGCCGTCGTGAACAAGATCACTCCTCGATCGCCATCGATACCATCTCGGACCTTGCGGATGCGGGGCCGGAAGAGGAAGGTAGCAAAGTAGAAAGAAGGGGAGTAGGAGAGACGTGGTGGTCGCCTGCCTCACGCTGACGCTGACCGCCGCCGGTCCAACCCCTCATTACCGCTAGTCGAGAGGCGCATGGGGGGGAAAAGAAAATGATGCTAGGGTTTCGGGAGAAGCCGAGCGCCGTTTTGATCTCCGAGAAGCGGCTGCACGCCCATCGCGATGGATGGCCTGTGGTAGGCCGGATGCTGCGGGCCATTTTTGGCCCAAGAGGTGGCGACTGTGGGCTGCTTTTGGAGGCCCCCGTATTGCTTCGCCTAAGGCCCGCTTAGCGAGAACATGGCCATGGACCGTTGTTGTTGCTGCCGCATGTAGCCACTGTGAATGTTGATATTTCTTTTAAGTTTCATCCTTTTCGTATAAATTTGTAAAGTTATTAGATGTAGTTTCACGCAAAATAAAGTTTCATCCTTTAATTTCAATTAAAGGAGTAGAAAGATATTTCTTTTAAAGTTAATTATTATATTGTTATTTTCTGACCAAAGTTGATGATAACAATATTATAATTTTATTTATGAGTTTAAGTTTGAAGTTTGTATCTCTGATAAATTTTGTATCAAAGTGATCAATTTTTCAGAGAGAAGATAAAGATCAAGACACGCTCTTGACGAAGGAAAGTTTATCAAGTGCTTCTGAAAAGCAGAGCTTTTATCATGTTTTTTTTCATGATTCCACTGTAGTAATAATGATTATGTTCTGATTAAGATTGAAAGTTTATTATGATATTGTTATCTTCTGACCAAAGTTGATGATAACAGTATTATATATTATGCATTAGTTCTATTTCTGCCCAAAGGTGATGTAGAGCTAATGTAGAAGAATGTTGTATGTTTTAATTTCGACCAAAGTTAAGTTAATGCATACAATATTTACTTGAGAGAAAAGATGAGAATGATGTTTCCTGTCAAAGAATGAGATTACTCAGCTACATTCTTGGGGTTTGTGAATGGAAATGTTTAAATTAAGCAAAGTTTGGACATTTTTATGCCAAAATGTGTTCATTTTTTTCTCTCATGAACATATTCCACTGTTAATAAGTCAATTAATTTTTCGATTAAGTTGGAACCAAAGGGAAATTTTAATCGAAAATGAAGTTTAAGTTAACCCTTTATACGTCATAACAGTTTACATTATTGTAAATAGTATGATGTGAATTGCAATAAGTAAGATGCATGTTTAATTTTGACCAAAGTTAAATTAAACATGTGTATAACAGAGTATTAAGAGAATTAGGCAAACACTTGGGGTGTCCGAGAGAATATCCCATAGCATAACGGGAGAAGTTGAGCATAATACTTATTCTTGTTGATCCTGCATGACAGGAGAAGTTTGAAGGAATTATCCTGTATTAACAGGAGAAGTTAATGATGACTCCAAAAAGGAATAAGATCATTACACGAGGGATTGTGTTCTCTCTAAATAATGGTCTGACAGAAGGTATTTGTGGACATTGATCCGATGAAGAATGGCTGAATGTAACACATGTTTAACTGACTCATGTCTGTTGAAGTTGTGCATTGCGTAAGATCCAGTTTATTTGGTTCTTGAGTGAATACAAGCCAATTTCTAGTATTTATGGAGGTCACAAACATGACAGGGGAAAGTTTAAGTCAATACCCGCATGGCGGGGTAAGCTAGTACAGTGGTGTCCTCATCAGAAGTCCATTTTTAAGAATTTATTTATGATATTTTCATTTTCCAACCAAAGTTGATAATGGCAATGTTATAAACAGATTGTAATGAGTTCATGCATTAATTCTATTTTCTACCCAAAGGTGGTGTAGAATTAATGTAGTAGCAAGATGAAGCGAGTCAACCCTCATTTTCTTTAAGTATATCTTGCATTGCAAGAGAAGTTTTGAGATAGTTCTTAAGCTTTCTCAGAATTCATCGTGCGCTTCCATAGTGTCATGGTCATTAAGCAATCAAGGGTTGATGCCAAAAGGGGAGAAATCTCAAAATTACACCATTTGTAAAAATAAAGGTGGAGAGTTGATTAATTGACTCTTGACAATACAAACGTGTTTGAACACTCTAATTGAGTTGCTCGATGCGGAGTTATAAGTAATGGTGGAAGACGCATATTTTAAATGTGTAAAGTGGTCGGGCAAAGAGGAGTCATTTCAAAAATAAAGTAAAAAGACAAAAGGAAGTTGTATGCGAGTTTAACTTGCATAAGTATTACAGATAAAGTACTTTGTAAGTTCTTGAAGTGATATGAGGAAGAGTGTGCTCCCATATGAGTTAAGAAATAATTTTGTTTGCATGACACAATCATGTGATTGAAGCAATTTAAGGAAAATTCCTCAGTCACAAAAGTCTTTGATTAAGTTTCGAAATTATGGCATTGAAGCTTATGCCATATTTCGAGGGGGAGAAATGATCCCTGTAATGTGATGCATGAGATGCATTAAGAGAAAAGAGATGATCTATTAAGTGATTGTGCATTGAAGTATGCAAAAGAGATGATCTATCAAGGAATTGTGACCATCAGGGGGAGTACAACGGTCATAATAATCGATACCCTTAAGAAAAGAGATAGCTAAATTCCTGGAATTTTCATATTTCCGATAGGAAGATAGTGTAGTCGATCAGTATTTGCACTAGTCAAGAAAGCTTGAATCCAAATAAGAAAGTTTAATGATATGTCATCTTTACAGAAGGTGGGATAATCTGGGGGAGTATGGTACACGGAGACCTAACTCCATCTAGAGGATGAAATAAAGAGAAAGAATGTAGTAGCTCAAGAAATCCACCTTGAGGAGAAGTGGGTAAGTGTGCCCACTCCAATGATTTAAGGAACCATTTTCTCACTACATTGTGACGCTAGTGCTGTTGTTATTCCACCTGTGGCAACCTATTGCCACACATGTGGGGGAGCATGGCATGCCCAGTACTCCCACAGCGACAAGAAGCATAAAGTAGGCACCTGTCCTTCAGGATCCTATAGTTACCATTATCGAATGTGAGAAAGAACAACAACAGTTCCGAGTAAAAGAGTTTGAGAAAAGTCTTAGAAAATGAAATGAGATTTATGAGTACCAACATTGTTTTGGGACTTACAAGAAATTGCTCAAGGAGTCAAACCAATGGATTTTGATGGGTCTACAAAACCATATGTGACTCCAAAGGCAATGAGAATAAACATGATGCGACTTAGGTCAAAAGGCTTCATGCAAAGAAAAGAAATAATTATGATGAGACATTTTCTCATGTAAGGATTCTCCAGAATCATAATGTAAAGACGACATTTCTCAATTGAGAATATGAGGATAGCTACATGGCATGACCCAAAGGTTTTGTCATGGAAGGGAAAAAGGACATGTGGAATGCACAAGTAAGTTTTGGGTTTAAAGTAAGGATCACGAGGACAATTGCATTTATGCAAAGTTCAAGAATTGGAAACATGTTTTCCTTATCACGTTTAGATCACCACTCTTTAGTAGTGATGTTAGTCTGTTGTTGCAGACAAAGAAGTTATTATCCTCAAAGTTTGGTATATCTTGGTTAAATATCATTTACTCAAGGAATTGGAATTTACTGAGATATAACTTAAGGGTATTAGGATTATCGCAAGAGCATACTCGTAAAAGAATTCTAAAGAAATAAGTATGCATGCGAGTCAGTAGACGCCTGTTCTATATGAGGTCAAGGGTAATAGTTTTTGGAATTTCAGTATTCCAGGAACTAATGTATGATCGATAGAAAGAAAGTGGTTCCAAGTGCTTCAGCTGTTGGAAGCAAAATCAATTGCTCAAGAAGAAGTTACCCTAACATAGTTTAAGTATCCGGGAAATTTTTGGCAGAAGTCCAGTCCAGCTATAGATCACTGGAATGGAGTTAAAGAAAGTCTTTACAATAATCTTGCAAGCTGTTGTAAGCCTCATGCTAAGTAAGAAAGTAATGTCGTACTTACAAAGGTTGTGAGTAAAAGGACTAAGTTTTAACGAGTTGTTTAGTGAAGCCCACAGTAGTAGCTAACACTCGAGCTTGGAGTCTTATTGTGGAAAAGCTCCAAAGCAAAATAGTTGTGATGTCATGGGTTAAGTATACCCAAAGTTTAGCATGATATGAGGCTACAGAACAGGCTAAATGGTTAAAGAAACCTTTACCGGAATAGATAATGGTAGACAACAACATACCATTGAAGTGTATTGTCTCCAATAGCAACATATGAAGTGTGCCGCCAAACACATTAAAAGTGAGTTATATGTTGCAAAGGAGAAAATCCAGAATCATTTTGATAGTATTGAGCATAGAAGTACCGAGCAAGTACTTGCGGATCCGCTTACCAAAGGTTTACCGCCCAGTGTGTTGAGATAACACATAGTCGACATGGGTCTATGGTAGAACCTATGATTTCTGGATTACTAAGGGCCTAGAGTAAGATCCGTTCAAAACAGTGAGTGTATTGTGGGTTGGTTAATCGATGGTAAATCTTGTTATGATGACCCATGGTATGCCTATTTGTGATGAAGTGGGTACCTAGCGAAGAGCTGAAGTTTAAGAAATATAAGATGAGATCAAGGGGGAGAATGTTAGTTTGATCTCCACCGGTTGGCCCAAAGGCCAACCGGACCCTTGACCGCTCCCTGATCGGGGGAGCCCAGCCCAATAGATGGCTGGTGGGCCCTCGCCGCCAGCCATAAATAAGAGGTGGGGACCACGGCTCGACTCACGAGGTTCACAGCCGCCGCCACTCCCCACCATTCCTAACCCTAGTCCGATCGAGAGGGGGCGCTGCCGCCGACGGGAAGCCCACCGCCGGCCGTCACTGCGCTCCACCGACGGTCGCCACTGCACTGCACAGCGTCGCTAGACTCCATCTACTCCAACGAATTCATCCTCTACTTACTATATCCCCACGGTGAATCTATCTCCCTGTTTCTGTTCTCTCCACTCCCCCTCTGGTTAATCACAAGAACACTTTGTCTTACACCTTTGTAAAGAGAACACCCGACAAGATCTGCTACTAGTGATTCTGTGAGTTTAACAGTTTCTTTCCTATATCTTCAACATATGTGAAACGTAATCCTTGATCGAAACAAGTTTATCAAGACAACGAACGAACGAACCCACACATACTGTTTCTTCTCAAAAATAAACAGCCAATCTCAAAATGCAAACAGCTGCACCATGCGTGGAAGAACATTGCTGTTCTTCAACCTCGTTGGCTCGACACAACTACTCGACGACTCTACTATCTCGTCTAGACTGCACGCATCGATCACCTCCGTGATTCAGAATTTATTCACAACAAATTGCATCGCGATGCATTCCTTCTTCGGTGCCGTCAATGGAGGATTCTTCACATGCTCCGGGCAATCATCTCCTGGCACCTCCGGTCGTACGACTCCTGCTTCTCCAGCAAGAATCTGGCACGGCACCTCGCGATGAACTTCTCCGCTAGCCTGTCGATCTCGTTCCCGCCGGCGCCGGCGCCGGCGCCGACGACGAAGTCCTCCTCCTCGTCGTCCTCTTCTTCGACGTCTAGTACTCCATCGTCCGGCATCTCCTCCTCGAGCCACCGCAGGTACCCACAGTACTCGGCCGCCGCCGCCCGTCCTCGCCGGCAGGAGCCGGAACCACCACCGCGTTCCACGCCGACTCGAGGGACGGATACACGTGGTAGTTCGCCTCCAGAGATGGAGACAGGCCGCCAGACCACGCCAGAGGCGGCTTGCCGCTGGTAACCAGCTGCTGCTTCCTTGACGACGACCTCGAGCGGCAGCCGATGGCGGTGTGCTTCTTCCTCCTCCCCGCGCATCCCGCTTCTTCGTCTTGCCGAGCGCGTCGAGGACCAAGGACTTGAACCTGGCGAGGGCGCGGAGGACGCGGCCGACTCGCGGGTAGACGTGGGATTGGAGGATGGTGCTGATCTTTGGAGAGATGGAGCTGGGAAGCAATGCCTCCATTGGAACTGGATCAATGGAATGGTGGAGGTGGAGATGGATCGGTGCCGCCCGCTGGTTGCGGCTGTAGTATGGGCTTTTATAAAGATTCGTGTACGGCACGTGCGAGAGGAATGCCAGCTGTGATGTGTGATCTTCGTTTAGGAAGTTAATCTGCATGCCGTCAAATGCTATCTCAGCATATCTCCACCTCTCCGGCGGGACCTGATATCTTCATTAAAGGGCATTCAGCTGAATTCCATTTTTTTGTCAAAAAGGAATATATTTTCGATATATGCATTAGTATGCAAATACAATTTGAAGGCCTAATCACTTTCATGAACCTACATGCGTGGAATGGTTTAGAGACATGCAGTGTATTTCACTCGTAGTTAAAGTTACACCAAATACTACATAAGAGGTCTAATAATTTATTGCACAAGAAAAATATTCAGTCAGTGAAAAATACAAATGTTGGAGTACTTACCTGTAAAAGAAAGACAATGCAGTATGTCAAGAAATTTTACAGATTTATTTTGCTGTAGACAAATGGAGTGTTTAACGCTAATTCAGATCGACAGGAAGATTCACTACTGTTTTTTCTTTCTGAAATCTGAATAATAGCGCTGCAGTTCTGAGGGTTTTGGGACAGGAATCAAGAAGGATGACACCATCTTTCTTCTGAATTTTCTACCTCAATCAGGCGTCAGCAGCACTGCAGACTGCAATTTATCGGATTGTGGTCGTCAGGAAAAACAGACTGCTCTGCCTCTGCAGGAAAGTGTACCTAGCACATGGCACATGCTCTTTGAGATGAAGAATGCTCGTAATATGCTTCTATTTGATTGATCTCACTATCTGCAACATGGATAAGAGCTCATCTGCAGCTTGATAGCAGGGTGTGTGTGCAGAACAGCTGGACCCTGGCTAGATGAAGCAAAACAGGCAGTATCAAGTTGCCATCCTCGCTGTGATCTATCCTGTTTCAGGAGCAGCAGAACCAGATCAAGAACCGACGAACAGTTTCTCCTCCAAGGAATGTTGCGTGGCTTCTGCACACTGTCCGTTGCCGATCTTCTTGGTCTGGATTACTCCCAAACTCTCCACTTTAGCGAGGACACCGAGGCTGGCTCCAGCTAAGCTAACCTAGCTCGCCCCCATCCTCACTTCTGTTGCGGTCAGTCGTCGAGGTGACGAGAGGTGCCTTCACATTATTGGCCATGACTGCTACTCGCGATTCTTCGTTCGACCGGATAACAACCGGGAGAGGGATCGACTGCGCCGGTGACGCCATGGATGCATGCACTTGCGCTGCTCATGCGCCTCGTGTGCGCCCGCTGAGAGCCCCGGCGAATCCAGTTGTTGGGATACTCGCGCAAGGGCTCCGATCATTCATATCCGGAGGGAGGGAGATGCTCATGGCCATGGGAGCCATCGAAGGCGAAGCGATCAATCATTCGTGAGCTGCTTGCTTGCCTGCAACGACGGGGAGAGAGATGCCATAGCGTCACCCGTGGATTCTTGACATAGGGACCTCTACCGAATCGACATGCTCTCGGCGAGGTCGATTGCTGTGGGGGTGGATCGGAGCCTGTGCGGGGCACACGCCACGGTTACTCACACGGCAGCATCTGCTGCGCCTGCAGATGAACATGCAGAGGAATCCATCTAGAATGTTGCAGGAAACTGCTCCTGCTGCATTTGATACCGATTAAGGATCCCGTCCCTTCCTGTTATTTGTGATCACTGATTAGTGAATGGTAATCTGACGGCTGTGTCCTCCATAGATACAGGTGAAATGCAGGCAACAACCTTCTTCTGGGCCGCGATGGGGAATTCAGGCCTAGCTAGACAGCCCACCAGACTCGGAAGCACTTCGCTCTGGCCCGAGAAGTCCGCGCAAGCGAAACCCAATTTATGGTCAGTCATTCAAGTGCGGCCCACCCAAATCGTAAACTATACTTTGACAGGAAAGGCCTCGTACGAATCCGTATTGCAAACTAAGACCATCTGCACTCGCATTGCTCTGCACATTTGCTCTAAAAGGAATATTTCAGTAGCGTCGTGAGAATCTTTACTCTACATCAACTTCTCCCGCACTCTGTTGCTCTATATAGTTACTCTATACCTAATAATCATATATTTTATTCATCCATCTCCAACTACCATCTTCAATAAAAATTCATTTGTTACCTCTACAAGTACTTAAATATAAGAAAATCAAAGTTCTAAGGATCAGAATATGAGAATATATAAGTTCTAGGGACTAAAATATCATTATTAAAATGAAATGGGCAAAAAAAAATCCAAATCTTATCCATCCTCTCCCTCTCTCCTCTCCGATTCAAGCCTTCGTGGCGCCATCTCTCTCTTCCCTTTGCTCCAACCGCGCTTCCCTCCCGTGCCGCCGCCCTCCCGGCCTCCCTCCCGCCCGCCGCACCTTCCTCTCCCCACGCGCAGCGGCGGGCTGCTTCTGCCGCCAGACGGATCAATCGGCGGCCGGCCACGGCCGTGAAGGGAGGAGGAGGCGGCGCCGAGCTCTTGGGAGCTCAGAATCGAGCTCCCTCCCGGAGCTTGCCTCCTCTGCTGCTCTGCCTGCCGGAGCTCCTCGAAATCGAGCTACATCTCTAGTTCTCCCGGAGGCCGAGGACACACGGCCGACGCGGAGGGTGGCGTCGTGCCGCCGCTCGCCCGCGCCTCGCCGCCCATCGCCGCTTTCCGCCATCATCGCCGGGCCCATCTCCGGCTTCTTCCCTGCTTTGCCGTAAGGTTCGATTTGCGTTGGGCGTGCGCGGTGAGGCTTTACGCCTCGTCATCGTAGTCCTTGCCGTAGTGCGCGCACTACTCAAACGCTGCGCTATCACTTTACCGCAAGGCCGTAGCCGGTCACGGATGGTCTAAGCCCTCGCGCTCCGTTCGTGGGCGGCGGCGAGATTGCCCGTGACCACTCCGGCAAGGATATGGCGGCTCCTCGAGATCCCAGAGCCCACGCTTGCCGGCGCGAAGCTTTGACCGACCTCTCTTCATCGTGAGAGGCTGCGAGGTCTGGCGTCCATCCATCTGCACCGCTCGATTCTCCGAAACAGCGTTGCAGCATTCAGAGGCATGGCATGTGCAGCGCGTGAGCGGAACGAGGGTGCGTTTGGTAGGCCGTGGTTCTACCATTGTGGCGCTCACTCTAAGTGGGCGGATTCTTGGTGGAGTTGAATCCGTTTTGGAAAAACGTTTGGCGTAAGATGGATAAGATGGTGAAAAGTTCATAATGCTCCTTCCCTTTTCTTTTTCCGTTTTAATTTCTATTTCCTTTTCTATTTTCTTTTTCTTCTCTATTATTTTTTTCCTTTTTCCCTCTACCTTCTTATTCTTTATTTTTTTCTCCTCTCTCTTATCCTTATCTCTTCCTCCGCCTCGCGTCCTCATTCGCACCGTCCACCTCGCCTCCTCCGCCTCCGCTCCCCCCTTCTCCACCGCGCCTCCACCGCTGCCGTCGCCTCCCGCCTCGAATCGAGGTCCACCGCCCGGATCGAGCTCCTCCGCCCCGGATCGAGCCCCGCGCCCTGGATCGACCCTCGCCGCCCCGGATCGAGTGCGGAGATCCCCGGCCGGCCATGGAGGTGGCCTCCGCCTCCGCGCCCAGTCGCGGGCCCTCTCGCCGGCGCCAGCGTGCGACCGAGTCGCGCGTGGCTCCGTCGAGGGGCTCCGCCAGTGACGATGGCGAGGCGGACACGCAGGCTCGCGGCGATGCCGGCTGGCGGCGACGGCGGCGGCCTCCGCCTCCTTTCCCGGCTCTATCGCGACCCTGCGTCCATCTCCGTCGCGGTGGCCTCCTCCGCGCGCCGCCCGTGTCAGTCGCCGGGTCACCTCCTTCCGCGCCAACTCCTTCCCGCCGCCCCTGCAACCGCCGGGCACGCACAGCAAAGGAGGGAGTCGCGGAGCTGAGGGAGCTGGTTTTCAGCTCGCCCGACCTCCCCGCTCCAGAGTCGGGGTTCCCGAGACGCTTCTCCCGCGGAGCCGTTTCTGGAGGCCGTTTGGTAGGGCTCCGTCCAAAACAGCTCCCGGAGCTGCTGGAGAAGCTCTACCAAACGCACGCTGAATTGACGCTCCATGCTCCAACGCGACGGCGGAGCAGATGCTCCGAGAGAGACGAGACGACTGCTAATCTCCGCGAAGTCGTCAAGGATTAACTTTAATTATCCCCAGGACAAGAAGCGATGCAATCGGCGGAGCAGATTTGGGTTGACACAAGGGCGGGCGCCTGCGCCACCTGTCTCACCATGTCGTTTCCGCGGCGGCGCCATGGACGAATCCGAGGAATTAAAAAGGGTTCGCACTTGGGAGTTCGGAGAGCCGATGAGCCGAGCGATGCTTCCGCTGCAATGGCCTGGCCCTTCAGGTGTTCAGGAGACGACTGGTCGACCAGATCCGCTGCCCTTTTTCAACGCCTCCTACCCCAGCACCAACCGGCGAGGCACCAAGCCCTGCAAAGAGATATATATGTCTACACACATATGCATCCAGATAAGATTCTTGTTTAATCCTTTCCACGTTGGCGATCCTGCGCTGCGCGACCAAATCCGATCGCCTGCATAAGTCTCATCGTCCACTTGCTCCATCACCTGCTCACATTCTCGTTTTCTTCTGAATTAGGCTACATGGACAAAGTAGACCTACGTGTGCACATACTTAGCTACAAGATGTGGTCATTTTTTTGCCAGTCAGAATCCAGATTCACAGTCTCACTATATGCTATCTGTGGGACCAGGACGGCAGCTACTAAATTGATTTCTTGTTCTTGTTCTCTGGCCATGGAGATTCCCAAAGCGCTGGAAGTCCAATGCTCATCAGACAGCTGCAGGTATTTTTAACAGGTGATAAGTGACCACTGTCAATGGATCCTCCATTGAACTGAAGCGGTGATTGGGTCGGTTTATGTGATTTCACTTAGTTGCAACTGATCGGCAAGAAACTGATGAAAAATCTGCTTAATTCTCAACGTAAACCGCTGAGGAATTCTGTCTGTCAGCTACGGTGTGCATTTCTGCAGATTTAGAAGTATGCAAGGCACCATGACCTGAAATGCGCCTATGTGTGTGCATACTCACCAACTCGGAAGTCATTGGCTAATGACCTGGAATTAGGATTTGACAGTGTTGATGCACCAATGGTAGGATCTGGATGGCAGCTTCGAGTCTTCAACCTTGATTTCTCATAGTTCTTTTCGGATCAGGAGATTCCAAAGAGTAAACAGTCCAGTGCGCATTGGATGCCTGCACTTCTTTCTAACGGCTGATCAATGACTGCTCTCCATTGGACTAAAGCGATGAATGTTAATGCTGATTTGATTTTACTTTATGAGTTATCGGTCTGAGACTGATGAAAGCTAAGCTTAAGAGAAGTGTCTGCTACTGCGCTTGGATTTGTGGATCAACTGAAAGTGCTATCATAAGCTTCTGCGTCTTTGCAGTGAGAGTTATGATCAGAGGAAGAGGTTAATGCAAAGACAATTAGACAGCCAAGGCTTTTGAATCAACAGGACGAACTGACGAAGGGAGTGGTTAATGTTGAACACTGCATATTTAGCAGTACTCTACATTGATCTGTGAATTCAAGGTACCATGAACAGTTCTAATAAGGACAGGAATATACTCATGGCAGTATGCTGTTTCAACACTTCATTATGCAAAGATCAAAACAGAACAGCACATCCAAGAAGGTTCAAATTCGAAGTAGCTAGTTCTTGTGATATAATTTACTCAAATCTGAATTATCCCGTGGAATGTTCCTGACACAGTTTTACTTTACCCAAGTGGTGGAAAAGATATTGACCAACAAGGCTTCACTTAGATACGTGCTAACAGGTACAATTCCATAAAAAGATGACTGAAACGAATGAGAAACAAATGTCTTTTCAACAGTAAATGACTAAATCAAACAAAAACAGGGATTGATGTTACCGTGCTATTTGATTGTACCTGAACAAGAATCACACGCTTATGTATATCCATCCCTAATTGAAAAACATATCTACTATTTCTTTGGCTGTTGATTTTTTTACTACCGCGTCCTTTCAAGGTAGTTCTTGTCCACTTGTTTATTTTTTATGTAGGTCCGAATTAACATCACATCCAAGAAGGTTCAAATTCGAAGTTCTGTTTGATTCAGCAATTAGCCTACCCTACCAGAATTATGGGTGTCAATTCAGCTCTTGTTGGGATATCAAAAGACAAACAGGACATAAGGGTTCAGCATAGAAATGTCCCTCCAGATCTTTACTGTAATTTTGTATGCTTGAAATCCAGCTAGAAATGAGTGCCATAAGATCCAAGCCATGCTAACGAAGGAAAAGGTTGAGACGGTGAAAGCATCAAAGCCAGAGTTTGTCCCCTAGCCTTTGTGTCTGTACATGCAAGCTTGCACTTTATATAGTAGGTGGATATCTTTGCATCTTATTGTTCTTTGTCAGTTGCTAGTTGCTTGGCTTCCATCAGGAGGCCCTGGCCCCCCACAGGGAGGAGTTCGTTCATATTCCAATTGGGATGACCAGGAACCCTTTCTGCACCCATTCCTCATTCCCAACTCTCGTGCAGATTCCAATCCTTCCTCCAGATACAGAGTGAGGGACATAATTTCCAGGAAATCTTCATTGCTAGAAGCCTGCTGCACACATGTGATGCCTTCAACTTGTAAGTAGCTCTAACCATATCTGTTCATGTACATGGCAGCTATTCCTCCCCTACTTGCTTGCATTGCCGTGTTCTTGCTTCCTCCTCCTGCGGCGTCTGCAGCATGCTCGTCGGCTGTTTGGCAATTCCCAGTATTGGTGTGTGTTGCTCCGGAGGCACTCATCTCCGTCGAATTATTCTCATCACGTTGCTCGACACGCCACCGGGAATCCAGACTGGTGCAGGATCCTATTCTTCCACTAGAAACCCAAGCTTCCAATGGATGGAAGTGGAACCTTTGCATCGGCCCTATTTAAGCATCACCTCTGCACTAATCTTTCTTCTCTCCTGCTCCAAGTGTTGCCTTAATTGGTTGCTATAAGCTGCTGTTTTGAGGTCTCACAAAATGCTAAAATAAGTTCTATATATAATGAACTTCAAGAAGCTTATCTTGAAACAGTTGACGAGCAGATACTTTTTTTTGTGCTTGCATGTTCAGTTCCAAGTCTTCGTTATCTAGATGATGAACACCAAGAAGATTAAGCTGCACGACCACCACTTTGGGTCGCCGCTGTACGACCCCCATATGTTTCCCACCACCACCGCTGCCGAGCTCTCCTTCCACCCGGGGCTCGTGGGCTCCTTGCCGCAGCAGCATGGCGGCTGGCTGCAGGAGGAGTGCAGCCCGACACCGAGGACTGTCCTCGCGACCCAGGGCACCTGCGTCGGCTCCGACCCCGCCGCGTTCTTCGCCGCGGAACACCTGCTGGGCATGCCGCGGTTTGACTGCCCTGTCGGTTCGACGGCGCTCTCGGCGATGACAGCAACCAAGACGGCGGCGCCGTTCGTCCGGTCGCCGGAGGCCGAGCAGCTGTACCGGCCGCTCGACCCGCTGCTGCTCCGCGACGGCTCGGTGAGGACGTACTACGTCAGGCCGCAGCAGCGGGACGCCACGGAGGCGCCTCCTGCACTCAAGCTGTCATTGCAGCAGCAGCAAGAGCGAGTGCATGGGCTGTACGGCAACGGTTCCACCGGCAGGCTGATGCTCGGCGGCGGCGGCGAACCCAAAGCCCCCTCCTTTTTACCTCGTGTAAGTGAACACATGGAATTGTGCAATTATGGATGAAACTCCTCTCTCAGTCATGCCATAATCGGGTTCTGATAGAGATTCTTCCCGTCCGTTCCTGTTTGGCTAAACCCTGAAGGTCACGGCGAACACGCTTATCCAGGGGATGGAATCGCCGGGCATGCAGAGCTCAATTGAGAACACGTTGTCCAGGAGTTGCAGTATCGGTTCACCGGTGACCCACGCCGGGAACGTCGTCGCCGCGGCCGGGCAGGTCGCGCCGAGCAAGACGCGGATCCGGTGGACGCAGGACCTCCACGAGCGGTTCGTCGAGTGCGTGAATCAGCTCGGCGGCGCGGACAGTGAGTGTCCTTGGTGTGAAGAAAACAGTTTCATCCTGAAATCGACACGTCTTTTAGTTGCTCACGTTGTATAGTCTTTCTCTTGTTGCTGTGTGACACTTGAAGAGGCGACTCCCAAGGGGATTCTGAAGCTGATGAACTCTGATGGCCTCACCATCTACCACATCAAGAGCCACCTTCAGGTACATGTTAACAACCATGTAGAATTTAGATTTTTAGATAGATGTTATACATTCTTGTGTGACAATTTACATGTAGGATGATCTAGTTGAGCTGTAACTAACATTCTGCCATTCTCCTCTTCTTCGGTTTCAGAAATACCGCATAGCCAAGTACATGCCAGCATCGACATCCGAAGGTAATCCTGCAAAGAATTTAGTAGTACCAACAATTTGTTCAGTACTATTATTCGACAAACACGTCAACGCCAAGCTCCATTATTCCATCATCGTCCTGCCATGCCGGACTGACACATGTTGACATGGTGTAGCCATCGTGTTTATATTCAGCCGTCCTACCACCAGCTGACACATGTTGTCATCCTGTTGTCAAATTGCAGGGAAACAGGAGAAAAGAGCCGGGGCAAATGACGCGCAGAATCTCGACCCCAGCACGTAAGTGTCGTAGTCGTCGTCGTCTACCTTTTGTTTAGCGAGAATCCTAATGGCAACCGTGTGCAATTAGCAAAGGACTAATGGTACGGCTCCCTTTTCTGTTGCCAGTGGAATGCAAATCACTGAAGCACTACGCGTCCAGCTCGACGTGCAGAGGCGTCTCCACGAGCAGCTCGAGGTGGTGCTCTGTCTATGCGTCAAACACTACCGAGAAAAAGAAACCTTGAATCCTAGATGGTTTCTTTCTAGATAATATCTTTGTGTGCGGTGATGGCATAAAACTTTTGCTGACATTTTTGGGGTGCAGATCCAGAGGAATCTGCAGATGAGGATCGAGGCGCAGGGCAAGAAGCTGCAGAAGATGTTCGAGGAGCAGCTCAAGGCGAGTAGGACCGTGATGGAGCCGAGGAGGAGGAGCTCCAGCTCCAAGACGCCGGCAGCATCGGCGCCTCCGCCTTCCCCGGCGTCAGCGAGCAGGAGGGGAGGACGACGCATTTGATGACGTGCAGCTGCTGTCCGTGGCGAGCACCGGCTACAACGATGCCAGGTTCCCGTCGAAGATAAGCTAGCCTGCCTGCCTCATGCTGGCTCTGCCAGTTGTATCTTCTTTGTAATAGTAGGATTAGCAAATATGTAGTTGTCCTTGTCCATTATGATACGAATACTGTTGGGAACGAGTGCCTTTGTTTTTGCGAAATCATTTTTTTCCTCCTTTAAATAAAGTGTACATGAGAGGATCCTCGTCCTCCCAGAAGGTGAATCCACAATTAAATTCAGTTTGTGTGGCGCTGAAGTGCAAATGGCGATATACGGCCGTACCATGGGCAAATGCAGAACTCTGTTGCACCATACAACTGTTGGCATTTGCCGCTGCCCGCTCGTCTGTCAACTTTTTTTTCACTTTGACACCCAAACAACAGAGTCAAGTAGGAAGACGCTTGAACGCAAAGCTTTTCTAAAGGGAAAACAAGTCAAGGAATCAAGACCCCTTTAGATTCCTTCCTTGTAGTAAAACCGATAGCCAGGCTATAGTGTACATTGTACACCGGACAGTGATACAGCAAATGGCAAATGAAAGCTCTGCCAGATGCTTTCCTCATCACCAGCACTGGTGGATTCACACAACGTGCAAGAAAGCGGATGTATCAGCTTGTGCTGAGGTGTGCGTTTCTTCGCCGGATGGTGGCGCTTCACCAAGTTAAAGTCGTAAGTGGCTTCTCTTGACACTCCCGTATGCAGTTCGTAGCCAGTTCCTCAGCTGTTCTTCAACGGTCTCCATGGGAAGGAACCATCAACGACCTTCAGAAAACAAGAGTGGAGTAAGATATTCAGATCCATCATAGAACTGGTTAACAAAAGCAGCATGGCGTGTATTGTGGCCTCGAGGCTCGAGCACTGTCAATAAATAATCAAAATTTACATTATGGATTGCTTCTCATCTACTCATAGCAAATTAGCAATATCAGCGGTCACAGATAGATCATGGAAAGTTGAACAGTTATAGAGAAAATAACTTGCCACTCCGGTTCCTTGGGTCTGCTCACAAGCACAAGAGTCAAAGCAAACACAGAGACCATATGAAGAAACTAAGTTACCTTCCATGTCGAATCACAGAGTGAATGATAATGATCTGCAACTCTCTTTTGGAATTCAATCTTTTCATATCGCTCACCTCCATAGCCCCCTCTTTCAGCCGCTCTCTGTAACAGTAGTTTCATATACCATTATGAAGGAGGATAATCAACATAAACTATTGAAGCATGGGTTATGTGATACATAACATCGAAAAACAATTTAGCATACAGGCTGGCATATACTCCTAGCATTATAGGTGGGTGAGCAAAGAAAATTCCTGAACAAAAATTTCTCAGTGGCAAAGACTTCAGAAATAAATGGATTGGTTTTAACGTTTCAAGACAGAAATCAATACAGTGCGACCTTAAGTGCAGCATCATCAGTTCATCACCAAGTTCTATATGTAAAGATTATTTATTGGGTTAAGGCTGAACTATGGGCATGATCCTACAGTGTGTAAATAATGTAACAGAAGTCAAATGCATTAGACACCATAAGAACAATAACTGAAAAATCCAGAACACCTTCATGATGGAACAGCATAGACCAAGTGAGTGTAAACAGAATACCTCTGGTTGTACATCCAGATAAATTACAAGATCGGGAGCTATAAGTCCAACATCTGGAGCCTGAAATGGTGCATGCGTCACTTGTCAACTTCCAGGTATTCATGCAAAGGTAGAAAATCATTATACAAGCCAATGCTACTGTAACGCCGCGTTTTAGCTCCAAATAAATCACCTAATAAATCGTATGTGTTTTCAAAACTGTCCACCGAGCTCAATTACCCCTCTCAAACCCTAGTCACCGCCTCCTCTCACTCGGCCAGCATCACATCGCCGCACCGCCCGCACTCAGCGTGCCCGCTGTTTTCCCAACGCCACTCGGCCACCGTACGGAATCCCGCGACATCATGTCCTCGGTCCGCCTCGCCATCACCGCCGTCCCGAAAATCACCGACACCGGAATCGGAAAACCCCGCAAAACCCTTCCCTAATTTCCTAATAATTTTCCTAAATTTCTAAACCTTTTCCTTATTTCTTTCCTTTCTTTTCCTATTTTTCTCTTCCTTCCTTTCTTTTCTTTTTCTTCCTTCCTTTTTTCTTTCTTTCCTTCTTTCCTTTCTTTCTCCCTCTTTTCCCTCTCCTTCTTCCTCCCACGGCCAGCCGCCCGACACCCGCCG
Source organism: Cenchrus purpureus (assembly GCA_022644695.1). NCBI lineage: Eukaryota > Viridiplantae > Streptophyta > Magnoliopsida > Poales > Poaceae > Cenchrus > Cenchrus purpureus. Next base: position 126,641,393 of record CP053456.1, on the reverse strand, counting down.
CAGCCACGACCTCTCGCCGCCCGGCTCCGCGAGCCCGGCACGCCGCCCACACGCCACGCCCACACCGCCGAGCACGGGCCAAGACAAGACCTCCCCTCACGAGACGCCGCCTCCACAAAGACACCGCCGCCGCGACCGCTGCCTCGTCACCGCCGCCAGCCGATCCGTCCCATCCTCCCCCTGCTTGAGGAGACCCATCCGCCGACGACCTCCGCCTGCCCGAGCCGCCGCTGCTGGCGATCGGCCCGGCCCCCCTGCCGCCTCACCGCCCCTCCCGCCAAAAATCTCCTCCTCCGACATGCGGCCTATAAAAGGCCGGCACCTCTCCTCGCCTCACCTCTCACCCCAAGCCTCCAGCAGCCCTTTGCACCGCCACACCACCATTTGCAGCCGCCACCAACCTCCACCGCCGCCGCCTCACATGACTCCTCAAGCCGTCCCCGACCAAGGTGAGCACGGGAGTAGATAGCCTCGCCTCTTCCTTTTCCCTCCGCCGCCGCCACCCGGATGCCGCCCACCACCGGCCGAGGCCGCCCGCCTCCCTCCCTGCTCGGATCGGAGGAAGAAGGCGCTTTGCCCAAAGCCCTAGCTTTTCTTTTATCCCGAGTCCTCTCTAACCCTATTCACTCTCTCTCCTCTTACTCCAAAATAGTCCCTAGGTTAATAGTTAATAGTAAACTACATCTTTGTTAAGCCCTAAACAATTTACAACCGTGCCCTTACCAAATTTACATTAATCACACCCTTTTTCCATTAGTAGAAATTACTAATAGGTCCTTAGCCCTATAACCTCTCTTTAACCCAACATTCCATGCATGTTTTTATTCGATTACTTCCAAAATTTCACCACGCTTTCCAGCTTATATCCCACGAACCCTACACCAACCCTCCCTAGGACTTATATATTTCCCTCTCCATTTATTTTTTCCTCCTCGAGCTCGTGTAATATGTGTGCTTATATTGCTTGCTTGCCCGTGTGTGCGCTTATAGCCGACGGAGAGCGAAGGAAGGTACCAGCCGGAGATCGGAGCCGACTCACTGCGAGCAGAGCCCGAGATCCCAACGCCGAGGCACTTCAAGACTTCAAGACGGCAAGTTCAATCTCATCCTTTGATGCATGCTTTGATCCTAGTTTATAATTACAACCCTATGACCCGTTTTATAAATTGCATATTGTTTCTGTTAAAACCGGTAGGATAGCCACCCTTGATTGCTATGATTGAACTTTGTTTGGCCTAAATGATTGCTTTAAAAATGTGTGAGTGCTTTAAAAATGGGATTGGGATATTTTGGAAAATGAGTAAAAGCTGGGTAGGCGGGATGGGCCTGTGTCGGGAGTATGGGTGAGCTCGTACCTTTGTGGTTGGCGTGTTGGAGATGTCCATCTTGTCGTTAAGGACGGGTTGCGTGACATCTCACGGCCCAGTTATCGTACTACCACTCGGCCGTTGTATGTGGCAGCGGCTTAGCATAAATCCCACTAGTTAATCTACTTGCCATCGAGTGCGGGTGGCGGCGGGAGATCAAGGAGTAAGGAATGCGATGCGTGAGTGCATACAGTTATGAGATAACCCTTGGTTGCTCCGTGGTGGCTCGTAGGGTTAGCTAAGGTGGGTAATGGCTTTGATAGGATCCGCGGCACTAAGGTGTTCGTGTGGCGGTACCCTACTTGTGGGTAAGATGTACAACCTCTGCAGTGTAAAACCTATTCGAATAGCCGTGTCACGGTATTGGACGAATCACGGTGGGGTCACAAAACTAGTGTTTGGGTTTGGGATGATTTTCATGGCGTGAGTTGTTTTACGGAAAAGTGTGTGTGTGCAGGCTCTGCGGACGGGGAGTCAGGTAGTCTTCATTTGGTTTTCACAAAACAAGCTGAGTTACTTGAGTTATAAAAATTGTTTGCGAAAACCTTTTGAAACAAACCCTTGCATGAGTAAATGTGTTTGCAAAATAAACCTTATCACGATCCTTGATATATCCATGCATGATCGCTTATAAGCCTCAGTGGGTGGGGTTGAACTTGTTGATGCGTATGTACTCACCCTTATGATTGCTTGTTTTTTGAGGAGGATCGACTTCGTTCCGAAGGCGTCGGTAGGTCGTTGCCTACACCCAACCGTGCACATGTGGACTCGAGTCGCCACGGAGAGCTTCCATGGCGTGGTACTCGATGAGGCCTTAGAAGCCTTCTTGTTGTAGTTTGGTCTTTAGCTTTTGTGTTGTTTCTCGTGGCGTGGCGCTCCGTGCCCACTATGCCGCCCGTGATGTAAGGGGTGAACCACTGTTGTAATAAATGTGTTGCCCGACCTCAGGGGGTATTTGTATCACATTTAGTCACCTCGATGAGGGACGCTTGTGGTATCGAGCCGTAGGTTGGCCGTGGGGCCGCGACCCCTAGGATCTGAGACCTCCTCTGGCCTTTCTCTAATCTTTCCTTTGCTAAGCTCATCTTTTCCCAAATCTTTACCTTGATCCTTGCACGATTCGGATGGCTAACCCTTGGAATGGAGTGAGATGCCCGCGGCTGGCCTCCCTAACTGTTGCTACTCGGCTTAGAGCGTCGGAGTAAAGGGACCCAGGAGTACATCTATCGAGTCTGAACACATGGCACCCTTGATTGTAAAGTGATGATCTTCGTGGGAAGGAGCACACTCTACCCGACATAGATCCTTGGTTATCTCCACCACTTGGGTTTCGCTTCCGACACATACCCAAAAGCTGCCCGAAAAGCCTGCGGCGCCTAGTGGTCTATAGGCAACACCTTGACGGACTCCGATGGGATTTTTCCCACCCTCTGGAGGAAGAGGGCGCTCATGGATCGCCCGGATGAGAGGACTCAGAGAAGAAGAAGACCTAGAAGATACGATTTCTCACGTCCATCTACCTCAATGGCTTAGACCACCTTTTCCATGAGCAAGCCCGGCAAGCACCAAATCGATGAGGCGAAAGAGCGGAGCAAAGGATAGAATTAGAAAGGATAAAGACAACCATGGCGGAAGTTGAGCTAGCAACATGGGCGAGATTACGCAGAGAAAGGCAGCTGACAGTATTCCACAAGAACCTATGGGATGAGCTCCACAAGGAAGCGTGGGAGAGAGAAGAAGGCTGGGTTGATGGAGGATGAACCGAAGAAACCCTTTGGGATAAGGAACCCGGACCGAGGATGTGATGTTGGAACAAGATCTTCCACGAAAGCGTCGCATTCGGCGAGGAAGAATCCCCATAAGAAGAGTATGGAGTGCCTAGGCTAGAACTATCGTCATAATAATAATAAGTGTACCCACGAGTGTACACCTTTGTGAATAAATAAAACTATCTATCTTTGTACCCTACCCTTTGCACAACTTGTTCAACTCTACCCTTGTTTCGGATGGCGAAGATGGATGGACCCAAAGGCGTGTGCCGGGAGGAACTGGTTTTGCTCGCCTTCTTATCAACTCCACAGCGCCTCGGTATCCTTTGAGCGCCCAGGTACTACGATGAAATGTACGAGCAACTCGGCACTCTTCGCTGTGGGTGGTCCTCTCCATCGCCGAAGCACCCCGCTACCCCAACGTCGAGCCGTGGCGTGGCCGCCACAGGTTTTCGACATCGGGATACTATCCCTTGGCCCTCAGGAAAACTCTCTCCGTTACATGCGGGATCTCGAGGAACACCTCGTCCCACACCGATGAGGTATTTTCCTCCGCCATCGAACCCCGGTTTGGCGAGGCCCGCATGAGAAACACAGGCAGCGCGCCACCAAGAAGATGCTTTGTACCATGTAGTTGCCTACCTTGTCTCCTGGATAAAGCTCTTTGATGATGACCAAGTTCTGAGAGCAAACCGTCGGTCGGTGAGCAAGCGGAAGTCACAGTGAGGATGCACCAAGTTCAGTGGCCCAAGCGAAGCAAGGACATGGCCGCCATAAGCGTGGCGTTGCCCATGAGAGCCTCGAGGCGGATCCGGGATCGGCCTCTGAGGAATGGACCAACGGTGGAACACCGTTCGTGTGGAGAAGCACAAGTCTAGTTGGGACACCCTCATAGGATGGGGAGGAGTTCACGAGACCCCAACACTTGTGGCGCCGAGCAACCAACATCAACCGTAAGAAGGAACTTCCGCCCACCCCAGAGAACAGGAACCCCGGGATGATGGCGGTGATGGTCTCATTCCACTTTGAAGCACACTCCTTGAAGATGGCTCACCCATGAGTAGCATGCCCGAAGCCCTTGCCAAGGAATGAAGCCGTTGGTCCAAGCTTAGAGTCGCACCCTTAGCTTTTGTCATGGTACCAAGTCGTGTAGTGTACCGGCGTTGTATCGGTCGAGTAGTTCGGGATGTATCCTCCTCTCATGGTTGAAATGAAGTTGTTTGTGCTTGTGTGTCATGTGTGCTTGTTGTGTGCTTGTGGCGAGTCGGATCTGTCTTTTCAAAAGCCGTCTTAATCAACTTAAACATCACCTAAAATCTCATAGAAACCGCCCCTACGGATGGTTTCAAGGCGTCCCTTCAGAGCTTCAAGGCTCATCGTATGGACCCAAACGGAAGGATCGCATCTTGAGCGAAGGGAGCACCTAACGACCAAGAAGTATATCGGGACGAAAATGGAGGAGAAAACATGGTTCGCCTCCACCACCACTACGTAGACACAGGCGCAAGTGTTGGCTAACGGACCACATTCTGGAAGCCATAGCCAATACCATCACGCCCAAAGCCCGTGTTGGGCATGAATGAGAAAGCGATAAATTTCTCCGGACAAAGCCACCCACGTTTGGCGGATCCGTGAATCCCTTGGATGCGGATGATGCGTGAGGCCATCCTAAGAGAACTAGAGCCATTCAAGCGTGAGGATCGAGACAAAGTTCTTTTGGCCACCACCCTGACTCAGGAGCAGCCTTAGCACGGTGGGAAAACTCTTGTCACGTGACCAAAGATCCCTCGCCATCACTTGGGATGAGTTCGTGGAAGAGTTTCGTCGCTACCACATCCCGGAAGCCACACTAAAGCTGAGCGCAAAGCGAGATGAGTTCCGTGAACTCACAGAACAACAAGTCCGTGGAGGAATACACTTACTAGTTCATAGAGTTGGCTCGTTCGCCCGAGGAGGTGGACAAGGACTCCAAGAAGCGGGAGATGTTCAAGAAGGGCTTGACTCGGGCGAGGACTCTGCTTACCCTCGGATCTACCACGATTTCAACACCTTATGAACATGGCCATCCTCACGAGAAAGAGCCAAAGCGAGAAGAGAAGAAAACAAGCGCAAGTTCATGGAGCACAAGGCTCAACATGAGCGTTCCGAGGAGAGAAGCTTGGTCACCCCATGTCCAGTTCAAGCCCCATGCGATGAGAACCCGGTCCCAAGCCACGGGCTCTCAAGGCCCCAGAACCCAGTTCAAACCGTACAACAACGAACACCATGAAGCCTCCACGAGCAACACTAGCGGTCATTGCCACAACAACAACAACAACAACTCCGGTGTGTTTCAAGCTAGTGAGGCCAGGACACTTCGCCATGCGCCCATATGCCAAAAAGCCAGCGGTTTGACCTTCTCCAACTCGATAAATGGGCGGGGCCGGTTGTATCTGGAGCCAACCGCGTGCGATTCGCACAACAACAACAACCGGCAATAACAACGGCGGATGAGCGGCCAGCGGTCTTATGGGCGAGCCGCGTCAACCACATCAACGCCGGGGCTCAAGAAGCACAAGGCGTAGTGCTCGGTGAGTTCTGGTCATTTCGGTCTTGGCAACCATATTATTTGATTCGAGCATCACATTCATTCATATCCTCAAGTTTTGTGGAAAAACACAACATACCTCTGTACTACTAAAAACACCCTTGTTAACAGAACGCCGGAGGTGACATCAAGTGTCAAGCTGGGTTGCTCTCGGGTGAGGATCATTTAAGTGGGGTAGAGTTCCTAAGCGGACCTAGTAGTCTTGAAGTCAAAGGATAGATGTGATTCTTGGGATGGGATGGTTAAGCCTTCACCACGGCCTTATAAGTTGTGCCGATAAGGTGGTACACCTAACCAACCCGGATGGAGTGCAAGTAACTGCACGTGCAGGAAGCGGACCCGGACATAATGGTTTTTAGCATGGAGGCCAAGTCCCTAGAAGAAATCCCGATGATGCGGGAGTACCCGGATGTATTTCGAAGAACTCCCGGAATGCCACGGATAGGGATATAGAGTTTGTTATCGACCTCATCCGGAACCTCTCCCATAGCCAAGAGACCCTATAGGATGGCAGCCCACGTTGGCGAGTTAAAAAGCGGTGAGAGAACTTGACGAAATGGGTTCATCGGACCAAGCTCGTCACCATAGGGGAGCCCGGTGCTCTTCGTCGAAAAGAAGGATAAAAGCACGAGGATGTGCGTGGACTATCGCTCACTAAGCGAAGTCACTATCAAGAACAAGTATCCTCTCCCGGAATAGATGATTTATTTGACCAACTAAAGGAGCCAAATATTTCTCGAAGGTCGACTTAAGGTCGGGATACCACCAACTCAAGATTAGGAGAGTGACATCCCAAAGACCGCCTTTGTCACCCGTTATGGACAATATGAGTTCAGTGATGTCCTTTGGACTCACTAAGCACCGGCATACTTTATGAACCTCATGAATAAGGTGTTTATGGAAGGAACTAGACAAGTTTGTCGTGGTTTTCATTGACGACATACTTGTTTACTCCAAAAGTGTGGAGGAACATGAGCAACACCTTGAGTGGTCTTGGAGGCGAGGCGCACAAGGCATGCGCTAAGTTCGGCAAGTGTGGAATTCGGTTGGAGAAAATATCCTTCCTTGGACATATTACGGCGGCGGAAGGAGTAGCGGTAGACCACAGGAAAGTCGAAGCAGTTTCAAGCGGCAACAACCAACCAATGTGGTAATCGAAGCTTTCTTGGTCTAGCGGGATACTCTAGGAGGTTTATTGAAGGATTCTCCAAGATTGCCCGACCCATGACGAGTTGCTCAAGAAGGAGAAGAAGTTCTCGGGAGTCGTGTGAGAAGAGTTTCAAGAGTTGAAAAGAAGATTGACCACACGGCCCGTCTAACCTTGCGGACATTCAGCGGGACTTTGTCGTGTATTGCGCCTCGACAAGGACTAGGATGTGTTCTCATGCAAGATGGGAAAGTAGTGGCATATGCTTCCGTAACTCAAACCCATGAGCGAATTATCACCCATGATTTGGAGTTTGCGGTAGTAGTGCATGCCCTTAAGATTTGGAGACACTACGATTGGAAATAAGTGCGAGATCTACACGGACCACAAGAGCTTGAAGTACATCTTCACCCAGCTGACTGAACCTAAGGCAAAGAAGGTGGTTGGAATTAGTCAAAGACTATAACCTAGAAATCCATTACCACGGGAAAAGCCAACGTAATGCGGATGCCTTAGCGAGAAAGTCTTATGAAGCGGCCTAGAATGCCCAATTACAAGAGGAAATGGCACGACTCAACGTGCACATTGTTCCCCAAGGCTACGTTCACCAACTAAGTGTCCGACCACCCTAGAAGAAGATCGGAAAAGCCCAAGAATCCGATAAGGGCGATGAAGATCCGCAAGCACCGGAGAGAATAAGGCCCCAGACTTTTGAGGGTGGAGCAAGGCACGGTACACTATGGTATAAAAATAGGATATGCGTGCACGAAGGCGGAGATTCGTGAGACCATCATGGATGAGGCACACAACTCGGCATACTATTCCATCCACGGGATCCACCAAGATGTACATGGACTTAAAAGCAGTATTGGTGGAATGGGATGGCGAGACATTGCCATTTCGCGCCAATGTGATACTTGTCGGAGGATTAAAGCCGAACACGAAGCCAGCAGATGTTGCAACCTTACCAATCCGTATGGAAATGGGATGAGATAGGCATGGACTTTGTAGTAGGGTTGCCAAGGACACTCGGAAGGACATAATTCCATATGGGTAATAGTGGACCGACTCACTAAAAGTCGCTCACTTTCATACCGTCGGACCATAATTATGGTGGAGAAGTTGGCAAAACTCTACATAGAGAATATAGTGAAGCTGCATGGAGTGCCTAGCGAATAGTCTCGAGATAGAGGACCCAGTTCACCTCTAGGTTTTGGGAAAGTTTGCATAAATCTATGGGTACCAAGTTGGATTTTAGTTCGGACATCACCCGCAGACAGACGGACGGGGCGAAGGGTGAATCAGATTATGGAAGACATGTTGAGAGCATGTGTCCTTACCTATGGCAAAGATTGGGAGCAGAGCCTACCATGTCACGAGTTTTCCTACAACAACGGTTATCAAGCAAGCTAGGAATGTCACCATTTGAAGCCCTATATGGGAGAAAATGTAGGACACCATGTGGTCGAAGTAGGAGGCGTGCCTTGGTTGGGCCCGCACTTATAAAGGAAGCCGAGCAGTAGCCGCGAGATCAGAAAAAAATTGAAAGCCGCCCAATCCCGACGGAAGAGCTATCAGCAGAGGCGTGAAGTAAGCTTCAATCAGGAGATTTCGCTTACCTCAAGGTTTCACCTATCAGAGGGACTCGGAGATTTCAAGTGCAGGAAGTTGGCCCCTCGGTACATTGGACCGTATAAAGTCTTGAAGAGTTGGAGCGATGCATAGGTTGAGCTACGGAGGAAATGTCGGATATACATCCGTGTTCCACGTTTCTTGCGAAGGTGTTTGAGAGTGATCTTGAAGAAAGCAGTGCGGTGGAAACAATTGACTTCTGACGGACCTTAGGTACCGAGGAGGTGCCCGTCAAGATTTTGGACACGGTGGTCAAGGACAACATGAAATGCGGGTGCGAGTCAATGGGCGGAACACGGAGTGGAAGAAGCCACGTGAGCGAGAAGGCGCATTGAAGAAGAGTTTCCCACTGTTGAAACCTAAGCGAATCTCGGGCGAGATTCATTTTAAGTGGGGTAGGTTTGTAGCATGGCGTTTTAGCTCAAATAAATCACCTAATAAATCGTGCGTGTTTTCAAAAGCTGTCGGTGAGCTCAATTACCCCTCTCAAACCCTAGTCACCGCCTCCCTCTCACCCTCGTGCTTGAATCCCGCCGGCACACCGCACTTGGCCAGCACCACGCGTGCCTTCCAGCCATGATCGGCCACCGTCTTGGGAATCCAGCGCCGCCCGCGGTCCCGCGGTCCCGCCTCGCCATCACGCCGTCCGAAAATCACGCCGGCCGAATCGGAAAACCCATAAAACCCTTCCCTAATTTCCTAACAATTTTCCTAATTTCTAAACCTTTTCCTTATTTCTTTTCCTTTCTTTTCCTATTTTCTTTCCTTCCTTTCCTTTCTTTCTTTTCTTCCTTCCTTTTCTTTTCTTTCTTTTCCTTCTTTCCTTTTCTTTTCTCCCTTTCTTTTCCCTCTCCTCCTTCTTCCTCCACGGCGGGCCGCGCGCCCCGACACCGCACTTTGGCGCGTGACCTCTGCGCCGCCCGGGCCCGCGGCGGCCTGCCGCCTCCACCGCCACCACGGCCCGGCGCCCGGCCGCTCGAGCACGGGCCAAGACAAGACCCTCACACGGCCCAGGCGTCGCCTCCCGACACGCCGCGCCGCGACCTCTGTCACCGCCCGCGCCCGGGCGATCCGTCCCATCCCCCTGCGCGTGCTTGAGAGACCCGTTGCTCGGCGACCTCCGCCCCTGCCGAGTCCGTCGCCCGGCCCGGCCGGCAAAGGCGGCACCCCTCCTCGCCGCTCCTCACCCGGCCAGCAAGCCTCCGGTAGCCCATTTGCACCGCCACACCACCATTTGCGCCGCCACCAACCTCCACCGCCCGGTAGCCCCTTCTGAGGCACCTCCTCAAGCCGTCCCAGGCCAAGGTGAGCCACGGGAGTAGATAGCCTTAGCCCCCTCTTCCTTTTGTCCGGTGATGCCAGTAGCCGCCCCCTGCCGAGGCCGCCGCTCCCTCCTCCCTGATTACCGGGAGAGGAAGAAGCTTGCCAAAGCCCCTGCTTTTCCTTTTTATCCCCCCCTAACCCTATTCCTCTCTCTCTTACTCCAAAATAGCCCCTAGGTTAATAGTTAATTGTAACCATCTTGTATTAAGCCCTAAACAATTTACAACCAGCCCTACCAAATATTACATTAATCACCTTTCCATTTAGAAATTACTAATAGGTCCTTAACCCTATAACCTCTTTAACCCAACATTCATGCATGATTTTATTCCAAATATTCCAAATTTCACCACCCTTCAGTATATCCCGAACCTACCAACCCCTAGGACTTATATATTTCCTCTCCATTTTATCTTTCCCTCCTCGAGCTCGGTAGGAGAATATGTGTATGCTTATATTGCTTGCTTGCTTGCGTGTGCGCTATAGCCGGCCGGAGTAGGCGAAGGAAGGTACCTCAGCCGAGATCGGGCCGACTACTGCGGCAGGAGCCCGAGATCCCGAGCAGCGAGCCGGCACTCCCAAGACTTATCTCATCCTTTGATGCATGCTTTGATCCAGTTTATAAATACAACCCTATGACCCGTTTATAAATTGCATATTGTTTCTTGTTAAAACCGGTAGGATAGCCACCCTTGATTGCTATGATTGAACCTTGTTTTGGCCTAAATGATTGCTTTAAAATGTGTGAGTGCTTTAAAATGGGAATGGGATATTTTGGAAAATGAGTAAAAGCTGGGTAGGCGGGATGGACGCGTGTGTCGGGGAGTATGGGTGAGCTCGTACCTTTGTGGTTGAGCGTGTTGGAGATGTCCATCTTGTCGTTAAGGACCGGGTTGCGTGACATCTCACGACCCAATTATCGTACTACCACTCGACCGTTGTATGTGGCAGCTTAGCATAAATCCCACTAGTTAATCTACTTGCCATCGAGTGCGGGTGAGCAGCGGGAGATCAAGGAGTAGGGCGATCTGTGTGAGGTGCATACAGTTACGTGAGATAACCCCTTGGTTGCTCCGTGGTGGCTCGTAGGGTTAGCTAAGGTGGGTAATGGCTTTGATAGGATCGCGCCGGCACTACTAAGGTGTTCGTGTGGCGGTACCCTACTTGTGGGTAAGATGTACAACCTCTGCAGTGTAAAACCTATTCGAATAGCCGTGTCCACGGTATTGGATGATCACGGTGGGGTCACAAAACTAGTGTTTGGGTTTGGGATGTTTTCATGGCGTGAGTTGTTTTACGGAAAAGTGTGTGGTGTGTGCACAGGCTCTGCGGACGGGGAGTCCGGTAGTCTTCATTTGGTTTCACAAAACAAGCGTTACTTGAGTTATAAAAATGGTTTGCGAAAACCTTTTGAAAACAAACCCTACATGAGTAAATGTGTTTGCAAAATAAACCTTATCTCGATCCTTGATATATCCTGCATGATCGCTTATTAAGCCCCTCCGTGGGTGGGGTTGAACTTGTTGAGTACGTATGTACTCACCCTTATAATTAACTTGTTTTTCGAGGAGGATCCGACTTCGTTCGAAGGCGTCGAGTAGGTCGTGCCCTACACACCCATGCACAATGGACTGTGGACTCGGTCGCCACAGAGAGCTTCCATGCGTGGTACTGATGAGGCCTTAGAAGCCTTTCTGTTGTAGTTTGGTCTTTAGCTTTTGTGTTGTTTCTCGTGGCGGTGGCTCCCTGCCCACTATGCCGCCGTGATGTAAGGGACTGAACCACTGTTGTAATAAATGTGTTGACCTCACGGGACCGGTATTTGTGTCACATTTAGTCACCTCGATGAGGGGCGCAGTGTGTCGAGCCGTGGGTTGGCCGTGGGGACGCGACCCCTAGGATCTGAGACCTCCTCCGCCCCTCTTTAATCTTTCCTTTGCTAAGCTCATCTTTTCCCAAATCTTTACCTTGATCCTTGCACGATTCGGATGGCTAACCCCGAATGGAGCGGAGGAGTGCCTGTCCGGCTGGTCTCCCTAACTCTGCTACTCGACTTAGAACGCGTCGGAGTAAGGGATCCGCCGGAGTTCGTTCTATCGAGTACTGAACGCTCGGCACCCTTGATTGTAAGTGATGATCTTCGTGGGAAGAAGCACGTCTACCCCGACATAGACCTTGGTTCGTCTCACCGCGGGTTTCGCTTCACCGACACCATACCCAAAAGGCTGGAAAAGCCTGCGACGCCTCGAGTGGTCTATAGGCAACACCTTGGACTCCATGGGATTTTCCCACCCTCTGGAGGAAGAGGACGCTCATGGATCGCCTTGGGATGAGAGGACTCGGAGAGAAGAAGAAGACCTAGAAGATACGATTTCTCACCCTGACCATCTACCTCGAGGCTAGACCACCTCTACCGAGCAAGCCCGCAAGCAAACAGCAGTTAGCGGCGGAAAGAGCGGAGCAAAGGATAGATTAGAAAGGATTAAGACAACCATGGCGGAAGTTGAGCTACGCAACATGGGCGAGACTACGCGAGAGAAAGGGCAGCTCAGTATTCCACAAGAACCTATGGGATGAGCTCCACAAGGAACGTGGAGAAGAGAAGAAGGTGGGTTGATGGAGGATGAACCCGAAGAAACCCACTTTGGGATAAGGGAACCCAGGGAGGATGTGATGTTGGAACAAGATCTTCCACAAGAAGCGTCGCATTCAGACTGAGGAAGAATCCCATAAGAAGAGTATGGAGCGCCTAGGCTAGAACTATCGTCATAATAATAAGTGTACCCACGAGAGTGTACCCAACCTTTGTGAATAAATAAAACTATCTATCTTTTGTACCCTACCCTTTGCACAACTTGTTCAACTCTACCTTGTTTTCGGATGGCGAAGATGGATGGACCCAAAGGCGTGTGCCGAGGAGCCTGGTTTTGCTCGCCTTCTTATCAACTCCTGGGCGCCTCGGTATCCGAGCGCCCAAGGTACTACGATGAAATGCGAGCAACTCGGCACTCTTGCTTGTAGGGTGGTCCTCTCCATCGCCAAGCACCCACTACCCCAACGTCGAGCCGTGGCGCGTGGACCGCCACAGTTTTCGACATCGGGATACCTATCCTTGGCCCTCGGAAAACTCTCTACACTGCGGGATCTACGAGGAACACCTCGTCCCACACCGATGAGGTATTTTCCTCCCGCCATCAGAACCCCGGTTTGGCGAGGCCGCATGAGAAACACTGGAGCAGCCGCCACCAAGAAGACTGCTTGTACCACGTAGTTGCCTACCTTGTCTCCACTGGATAAGCTCTTGATGACCAAGCCAAGCACTTGAGGGAGCAAATCGGTCGGGCGAGCAAGCTGAAGTCACAGTGAGGATGCACCAAGTCCGAGTGGCTAGCGGAAGCAAGGACCGCATAGCCATCGGAAGTCGTTGCCCATGAAAGCCTCAGTGAATCCGGGATCGCATACGAGGAATGGACCAACGGTGGAACACCCGTTCCGGTGTGGAGAAGCACAAGTCCTAGTGGGACACCCCTCATAGGATGGGGAGGAGTTCACGAGACTCCAACACCCGTAGTGGCCGAGCAACCAACATCAACCGTCGAAGAAGGAACTTCCGCGACCCCAAGAAGGCAGGAACCCCGGGATGATGGCGATGATGCTCATTCACGAAGCACACTCACTTGAAGATGGCTCACCCATGTAGCATGCCCAGGCCCTTGCCAAGGAATGAAGCCGTGTTGGTCCAAGCTTAGAGTCGCTCTTAGCTTTTGTCATGGTACCAAGTCGTGTAGTGTACCAGTTGTGTCGGTCGAGTAGTTCGGGATGTATCCTCCTCTCATGGTTGAAATGAAGTTGTTTGTGCTTGTGTGTCATGTGTGCTTGTTGTGTGCTTGGCGGCGAGTCGATCTGTCTTTTCAAAAACCCGTCTTAATCAACTTAAACATCACCTAAAATCTCATAGAAACCCGCTCCCCTACGGATGGTTTCAAGGCGTCCCAGAGTTTCAAGGCTCGGTCGTATGGACCCAAATGCGGAAGGATCGCATGCGAGAGAAGGGGCGCCCTAACGACCAAGAAGTGTATCGGGGATGAAAATGGAGGAGAAAACATGGTTCCGCCACCGCCACCACGTAGACTGGCGCAAGTATTGGCTAACCGGACCACATTCTTTGGAAGCCATAGCCAATGCCATCACCCGCCCAAAGCCCGTGTTGCAGGCATGAATGAGAAAGCGATAAATTTCTCCGGGACAAAGCCACCCACGTTTGGCGGATCGTGAATCCCTTGGATGCGGATGGTGGTGAGGGCCATCCTAAGGGAACTAGAGCCATTCAATTGTGAGGATCGAGACAAAGTTCTTTTGGCCACCCACCGACTCCTTTGGAGCAGCCTTAGCACAGGTGGGAAAACTCTGTCTGACCTCGCCATCACTTGGGATGAGTTCGTGGAAGAGTTTCGTCGCTACCACATCCCGGAAGCCACACTGAAGCGCAAGGCGGATGAGTTAGTGAACTCCGCCGGGCAACAAGTCCGTGGAGGAATACACTTATCAGTTCATAGAGTTGGCTCGTTCGCCCCGAGGAGGTGGATAAGGACTCAAGAAGCGGAGATGTTCAAGAAGGGTTTGACTCGGGCCGAGGACTCTGCACCCTCGGATCTACCCTTTCAACACACTTATGAACATGGCCATCCTCACGGAAAGAGCCAAAGCGAGAGAGAAGAAAGAAAACAAGCGCAAGTTCATGGAGCACAAGGCTCAACGAAGCGTTCCCGAGGCGAGCTTGGACACCCCATGTCAGTTCCAAGCCCCATGCGATCTGAGAACCCAGGTCCCAAGCCACGGGCTCTCAAGGCCCAGAACCCAGTTCAAACCGTACAACAACGAGAACACCATGAAGCCTCCACGAGCAACACTAGCGGTCATTGCCAACAACAACAACAACAACAACTCCGGTGTGTTTCAAGCTGCGTGAGACCGGACACTTCATCGCTGCCCATATGCCAAAAAGCCAGCTTTGACCTTCTCCAACTCAAGAATGGGCGAGACCGGTTGTATCTGGAGCCAACGCGTGCCGATTCGCGGCAACAACAACAACTTTGCAATAACAACGGCGGATGAGGCAGCCCCGGCGGTCTTATGGGCGAGCCGCGTCAACCATCATCAACGCCGAGGCTCAAGAAGCACAAGGCGTGGTGCTCGGTGAGTTCTGGTCAGCTCGATCTTGGCAACATATTATTTGATTCAGAGCATCACATTCGTTCATATCCTTCAAGTTTTGTGGAAAAACACAAAATACCTACTGACTACTAAAAACACCCTTTGTTAACCCGAACACCGGAGGTGACATCAAGTGTCAAGCTGGGTTGCTCTCGGAGTGAGAATTTTAAGTGGGGTAGAGTTCCTAGCGGACTGGTAGTCAAGTCAAAGGGATAGATGTGATTCTTGGGATGGACTGGTTAAGCCTTCACCACGGCCTTATAAGTTGTGCCGATAAGGTAGTACACCTAACCAACCCGGATGGAGTGCAAGTAACTTTCGTGCAGGAAGCGGACCGGACATAATGGTCTTTAGCATGGAGGCCAAGTCCTAGAAGAAATCCCAGTGATGGGAGTACCCGGATGTATTTCAGAAGAACTCCCGGAATGCCACCGGATAGGGATATAGAGTTTGTTATCGACCTCATCCGGAACCTCTCCCATAGCCAAGAGACCCTATAGGATGGCAGCCGAGTTGGCGAGTTAAAAGCGGTGAGAGAACTTCAGGTGAAATGGGTTCATCGGACCAAGCTCATCACCATGGGAGCCCGGTGCTCTTCGTCGAAAAGAAGGATAAAAGCACGAGGATGTGCGTGGACTATCGCTCACTAAGTCACTATCAAGAACAAGTATCCTCTCCCGAATAGATGATTTATTTGACCAACTAAAGGGAGCCAAATATTTCTCGAAGGTCGATCTTAAGGTCGGGATACCACCAACTCAAGATTAGGAGAGTGACATCCCAAAGACCGCCTTTGTCACCGTTATGGACAATATGAGTTCACGGTGATGTCCTTTGGACTCACTGACGGCATACTTTATGAACCTCATGAATAAGGTGTTTATGGAAGAGCTAGACAAGTTTGTCGGTGGTGTTCATTGACGACATACTTGTTTACTCCAAAAGTGTGGAGGAACATGAGCAACACCTTCGAGTGGTCTTGGGAGGCGCACAAATTGATGCGCTAAGTTCAGCAAGTGTGAATTAATTTGGAGAAAATATCCTTCCTTGGACATATTACGGCGAGAGAAGAGTAGCGTAGACCACAGGAAAGTCGAAACAGTTTCCGCGGCAACAACCAACCAATGTGAGCGAAATCGAAGCTTTCTTGGTTTAGCGGATACTAGGAGGTTTATTGAAGGATTCTCCAAGATTGCCGACCCATGACGAGTTGCTCAAGAAGGAGAAGAAGTTCAAGCGGAGAGTCGTGTGAGAAGAGTTTCAGAGTTGAAGAGAAGATTGACACGCCCCAGTGCTAACTTGCCGGACATTCAGCGGGATTTTGTCGTCTATTGCGATGCATCCGACAAGGACTGGGATGTGTTCTCATGCAAGATGGGAAGGTAGTGGCATATGCTTCCGCCAACTCAAACCCATGAGAGAACTATCCCACCCATGATTTGGAGTTTGCACCGTAGTGCATGCCCTTAAGATTTGGAGACATTACCACGATTGGAAATAAGTGCGAGATCTACACGGACCACAAGAGCTTGAAGTACATTTTCACCCTGACCTAAACCTAAGGCAAAGAAGGTGGTTGGAATTAGTCAAAGACTATAACCTAGAAATCCATTACCACCGGGAAAAGCCAACGTAGTGGCGGATGCCTTAAGCGGAAAGTCTTATGGAAGCGGTACCTAAGAATGCCCAATTGCAGAGGAAATGGCACGACTCAACGTGCACATTGTTCCCCCTCGTTCACCAACTAAGTGTCCACCCACCACGGAAGACTCGAAAAAGCCCAAGAATCCGATAAGGAGGCGATGAAGATCCGCAAGCACACGGAGAGAATAAGGCCCGGACTTTAGGGTGGTGACCACGGTACACTATGGTATAAGAACAGGATATGCGTGCACACGCGGAGATTTTGAGACCATCATGGATGAGGCACACAACTCGGCGTATTCCATCCAGGATCCACTAAGATGTATATGGATTTAAAGCGAGTATGGTGGAATGGAATGAAAGCGACATTACATTGCCTTTGATACTTGTCGAGGATTAAGGCGAGAACACGAAGCCGCGTGTTGCAACCCTTACCCATCCCGGTATGGAAATGGGATGAGATAGGCATGGACTTTGTAGTAGGCTTGCCAAGACTCGAAGGATATAATTCCATATGGGTAATAGTAGACCGACTCACTAAAGTCGCTCACTTCATACCGCCGTGAAATAATTATGGGAGAGAAGTTGGCATATAGCAAACATAGAAAGCGCATGGAGTACCTAGCGGGATAGTTTCAGATAGAGGACTCAGTTCACCTCTAGGTTTTGGGAAAGTTTGCATAAATCATGGGAACCAAGTTGGATTTAGTTCGACTTATCACCCATGAGACGGACGGACGGTGAATCAAATCAGTTATGGAAGACATGTTGAGAGCATGTGTCCTTACCTATGGCAAAGATTGGGAGCAGAGTACCATATGCACGTTTTTACAACAAGCAGTTATCAAGCAAGCCTAGGCATGTCACCATTTGAAGCCCTATATGGGAGAAAATGCGAGAACACCTTTAATGTGGTCGAAGTAGGAGAGCGTGCCTTGGTGGGACCCGCACTTATAAAGGAAGCCGAGGAGCAGTAGCTGAGATCCGAGAAAAATTGAAGGCTGCCCGGTCTCGACAAAGAGCTATGCAGACAAGGAAGAGGCGAAGTAAGCTTCAATCCAGAGGTTGCTTACCTCAAGGTTTCACCTATCCAGGGACTCATGATTTCAAGTGCAGGAAGTTGGCCCCTCGGTACATCGGACATGTACAAAGTCTTGAAGAAAGTTGGAGCGTATACTGGGTTGAAGCTACGGAGGAAATGGCGGATATACATCCGTGTTCCACGTTTCTCAGCGAAGGTGTTTGAGGTGATCGAGAAAAGCAGTGCCGGTGGAAACAATTGACTTCTGACCGCGGATCTTAGGTACCGAGGAGGTGCCGTCAAGATTTTGGACACGGTGGTCAAGGACAAGAACATCGATGGTGTGCGAGTCCAATGGGCGGAACACGTGTGGAAGAAGCCACGTGGGAGCGAGACGTTGAAGAAGGAGTTTCCCCACCTGTTGAAACCTAGCCGAATCTCGAGGGCGAGATTCATTTTAAGTGGGGTAGGTTTGTAACGCTTGCGTTTTAGCTCCAAATAAATCACCTAATAAATCGCGTGTTTTCAAAATTGCTGACTGAGCTCATTACCTCTCAAACCCTAGTCACCGCCTCCCCTCTCACCTCGGTAGCGTGCGTCGAATCCTGCCGGCACCGCCCCGGCACCACGCGTGCCTTCCCAGTGCGTCGGCCACCGTCTTGGGAATCGCCAGCACGCCCGGGTCCGCCCGCCATCACGCCGTCCGAAAATCACGCCGGCATCTCGGAAAACCCCGCAAAACCCTTCCCTAATTTCCTAACAATTTTCCTAAATTTCTAAACCTTTTCCTATTTCTTTTCCTTTCTTTCCTATTTCTCTTCCTTTCCTTTCTTTTCTTTCTTCTTCCTTCCTTTTCTTTTCTTCTTCCTTCTTTCCTTTCTTCTCCCTTTCTTTTCCTCCTCCTTCTCCCCGGGCCGCCCGCCCCGCGACCCGCACCGACCTGCTTCCTGGCCGCCCGGGCGCGCCTGGCTCCCCACCGCCCCACACGCCGCGACCCGGCCGTGCGCCGGCCGCGACCCGTGACGCCCGCACTCCACACATCGGCCGCCTCACGCGCGCCGCCACGCCGGCCACCTGCCGACCATCCCAGGCCAGGTCGACACTGCACGCGGACCTCCGCCCGCCCGAGTCGGCTGCCGGCGCGGCCGCCCGGGCCTCCGCCGCAAAAATCTCCTCCCAACCGACCTCTCGGCCTATAAAGGCGGCACCTCCGCGCCTCACCGCAAGAAGCCTCACCCCTTTCCCCCAAGCTCCCAGCCGCCGCCGCCAGCCACCTCCGCCACCGCCCTTCGGAGCCGCCTCCTCGCCATCCTAGACCAAGGTGAGCACAGATAGCCCTCGCCTCTCTCCTTTTCCCTCCCGGCCCGCCATGGTCCCGCCGCCGAGGCGCCCCCCTCCCTCCCCTCCTGATCGATCGGGGAGGAAGAAGGCGCTTTGCCCAAAGCCCCCTCTTTCCTTTTATCCCAGCCCTTTTCTAACCCTATTCTCTCTCTCTCCTTTCTCCAAAATAGTCCCTAGGTTTAATAGTAAAACTTTACAAATAAATCCCTAAACAATTTAAACCGCCCTTACCAAATTTATATTAATCACACCTTTTTTCCATTAGTAGAAATTACTAATAGGTCCTTAATTACCCTATAACCTCTTTAACCCAACATTTCATGCGATTTTATTCCAAATTCCAACCTTCTCACATAAGATACACCATCGTCACCCAACCCTCCTAGGACTTATATTTTCTCCATTTTATTTTCCCTCCTCGAGCTCAGGTAATATGTGTATGCTTATTATTGCCTTGCTTGTGCGTATGCGCTATAGCCGAAGAGTAGAAGGAAGGTACCTCCGGAGCGGGCCTCGGAGCCCGAGATCGAGCACGGCATCTCATCCTTTGATGCATGCTTTGATCCAGTTTATAAATACAACCCTATGACCCGTTTTATAAATTGCATATTGTTTTCTTGTTAAAACACGGTAGGATAGCCACCCTTGATTGCTATGATTGAACTTGTTTTGGCCTAAATGATTGCTTTAAAAATGTGTGAGTGCTTTAAAATGGGAAATGGGATATTTTGGAAAATGAGTAAAGGCGGGTAGGCGGGATGGGCGTGTGTCGGGAGTATGGGTGAGCTCGTACCTTTGTGGTTGAGCGTGTTGGAGATGTCCATCTTGTCGTTAAGGACCGGGTTGCGTGACATCTCACGACCCAATTATCGTACTACCACTCGACCGTTGTATGTGGCAGCGGCTTAGCATAAATCCACTAGTTAATCTACTTGCCATCGAGTGCGGGTGAGCGGCGGAGATCAAGGAGTAGAGTGCGATCTACGTGTGAGGTAGCCATACAGTTACGTGAGATAACCCTTGGTTGCTCCGTGGTGGCTCGTGGGGTTAGCTAAGGTGGGTAATGGCTTTGATAGGATCCGCACCACTAAGGTGTTCGTGTGGCGGTACCCTACTTGTGGGTAAAGATGTACAACCTCTGCAGTGTAAAACCTATTCGAATAGCCGTGTCACGGTATTGGACGAGTCACGGTGGGGTCACAAAACTAGTGTTTGGGTTTGGGATGTTTTCGTATGTGAGTTGTTTTCTGAAAAGTGTGTGGTCAGTGCACAGGGCTCTGCGACGGGAGTCCTAGTCTTCATTTGGTTTTCACAAACAACTGTGTTACTTGGGTTATAAAAATGGTTTACGAAAACCTTTTGAAACAAACCCTTGCATGAGTGAATGCGTTTGCAAAATAAACCTTATCCTGATCCTTGATATATCCCGCATGATCTGCTTATAAGCCCTCCGCAGTGGGTGGGGTTGGACTTGTTGAGTACGCTGTACTCACCTTGCTTAATTAACTGCTTTTTGAGGAGGATCCCACTTGCTCCCCAAGACGCCGAGTAGGTCGTTGCCCCTACACCCAACCGTGTGTGTGGACTCGTGGTCGCCATAGAGCTCCATGGTGGTACTACTGATGAGGTCTTAGAAGCCTTTGCTGTTGTAGTTTGGTCTTTAGCTTTGTGTTGTTCTCGTGGCGCGGGCGCCCCGTGCCCACTATGCGTCACCGTGATGTAAGGATCGAACCACCGTTGTAATAAATGTGTTGCCCTCCTCCGGACTGGTATTTGTATCACATTTAGTCACTACGATGAGGGACGCCAGCTACCAAAGCTCACCTTGCACCATTCAATGTCAAGCCCTTTAGCAGCTGAGAACGCCACTCCAGAATAGGTATAACGGTCTACTATGAGTAGTTCCACCAAGTAGCTTGCTTTCCATCAAAGCTCTGTGAGTGGCAAACCAAACAGAACAGCTCCAATGTTTTATCAATCTTGAATCACTTTGCACTGTATAAAGTATAAAACTCTAGCGAATTTCACACATATCACACTAGCATGTTGGCAAGCAGTTTTGTCAAATTGTGAAAAGAGCATACCTCTTCTCCCAGCGGTTCGCGCTGAAGAGCAAATGAACCGTCCTGTCATCAAGCTGCGACTCATTAGCCAGATAGGCAGAGATCATCTGTCCAACACTTGCCTATCGGGGAACCGCCACCCTTCAGCGCAGCAACCTTGGCCTTTCAGATAGGACAGCAGGCGAGCACACTGTGATGATTTGCCACTCCGGTCCAGCCCTTCTAGGACGACCAAAGCACCACGCCCACTCTTCCGACCAGTGCTCGCCATTCTCACGGCCTGAAATGCCCTCCGACGCTGTGCAAACAAGCCGGGACCAGAGGGCGTCGCCTCTTTGGCACTCCTGCAACAAAGAAAGATTGCAAAGCACCGTTACCCCAAGGATCATACATACTCCATCCGTTTCATATTACAAGTCATTTTAGCTTTATTAGATTCATAGATTTCATCATGCATTTAGATATATTTGTCTAGATGCATAATAATATCTATGCATCTAGAAAAGCCAAACGACTTATAATTTGGAAACGAGAGTGCATAAATCTTCAGTTCACAAAGGCACCTGGAGAGATCAGACACGCCTCACCTGCTCCAATATGCTGCTCTTCCAGCAAGACGAGCTAATGTAGTCATGCACAGCTAAGTATACCGATCAGCTTAGGGCTAGTTTGGGAGCAGGGTTATTAACCCACGCAACAAAACCCCTCAAGGGGGATTTTCGTGGTAAACGACAACAGGATTTTTTTTCTTCAGTTCTAATTTCCTGTGTTTTCTTCTTGCTGCCAAACATCAACGGGTACCGGGGAGCACGTAAATGTTTTAGTATTTGCAGTACAATTCAGGCATGTTAAAGAACTGAAGATGCTCAGTACAATTTCACTGAAATAAGATGTTCTGCAATATGTGATTTGAATCGTATAGTTTCTATCCCAATGTTATGCTACTGGATTGTTTGTTACTTTATTCCATTCAACTCCCACGAGCATATCTAGCTGAGACACATGGTAAGGGTTTTTCCTTACCTTGGCAACACGCAGCTGAGATCCTGATGATGTCCTTCCTCCGGCAAGGCGACGGAGGCGATGGAGAGGTGCGATTGAGGGAAGGTGCGCTTGGCGGAGAGCAGGGAGGCAGCGGACTGAGGGGCGTGACGGGCGTCGGGCGAGATCCAACCGGGAGAGAGGGTGACCGGATGAGGGATGCGCGGCCAGCAGGAGGCGGCGTAAGTATAAGCGTGGGCGAGGAGAGATTTTGTATTTGACCACCAAAGCGGTGGCTTCTCTAAAATGACCACTAAACAGTACCGCAAAATGATCACGAATCCGTTGTTCCATACCTTAGAATGACCAAATCTGAAGTTTTACAATTTTGTAATCTTTTCTTAACTTTTTCTCCAAGTGAACGGACCAAACTACCCTTTACTCTCCAATCCCCCTTTCCATCCGCCGCGAACGCACATCTCTCTCGCCTGTCTCCTTCCTCGCGAACTCTCCGTAGAACCAACCTTAGATCGAGGATGGCGCTGCTCGCGCGCCAGGCCGCCAGTCCCACTGCGACGGGCGCCCGCCATGGCGCGCGGCTGGCCCGGCTGCTGCGCGCCCCGCCTGACGGAGGAGGGCGCAGAGGAGGAGGGCGCCATGGGCGCTACCGCTCATGGCGGCACCACCTCGCCTGAACGGAGGAGGCGCAGAGGAGGGCGCGCTGTGCCCACCGCGACGTGCCACCATGCCCGCCGCCGCCGCTGGGCCACCGCCGCCCGCTTGGGCCGCCACCGCCCCCACCGCCAGCGCCATCGAGGAGGCCGCGAAGCCTCCCCATCCGTGCTCTTCGTAAGCATCGCCTCCCATTTTCAATTTTTCATAGTAGTATAGTAACTCACTGTACCGTGAGTTTGATGTTAAACACCGCTGTTATAAATTTCGTCTAGTCTTCTTGATGTCACCTAGATGTCGCTTGTTGAATAGGTTATACTAACTCATCGCCTTCTTGACAAATTACCCACTTTGGTTGTGCAGCCTACATTGTCAAGTAGATCAAATGTGGAACCAATTATTGAGGTAATTGATGGGATGCTTTAGAAGTTATCGAAACTCTTGATGAGGAAGGAGATTGCAAGTTGCTAGTGATGAGCAATTTTACAATGCTTTTGGTTTCATCATCACGATGAAATGAGGGAGGTAGGATGGTCAGCGCCACAATTCCACATATAGATATTGATGATGATGGTGCACCATTCCGTGGATGATAACATACCATGAGAGGTCATTGACTATGACTCGATAATCCCGAGTTCAAACTAGGTGCCTTGTTTCAATGGAAAAGTTTAGGAAACTTACAAGTATGGCAATATGCCATGAACAAAGAATTTGAGTTGCATGTAGCAAAAACCACTGCAATGACATGATGGATATTGTATGGGCTCATGATTGTACTTGGCATGTGCATGGACGACCTAAACAAAGGGTGGACAAACTATCATTGTAATATTTTTCTTTAGCTTCTCCCGTGTCATTGTACTTTGTCAAATATGATGTTCCTTTGTAGTCATCGATGGTGATTGTTTTGATGCATGATGGCGGGATGGCATGAGGTCATCAGCACTGACAACCAAAGATGAGGAGGAAGACAACTACCCTAGTGGGTTGCTTCAAAGGCAATTACCATCCTTAAGAAAATCTGATATGGGACCCACGACATGCAAATCAAGCTTCGTGGACGATCATATCATATGTGTCATTGGATATGACATAGTTTACGTGGTTTGCGTAAGGCTTTTAAGGACTTATATATTTGGAAGAGAGTTTTGGGCTACTCTATAATTGGAAGCGGAGGTAATGAAAAGGATGCTGCAAAAGTGTCATTGAAATTGATGTGGAGGTAAAAGATGGTCTACCTTACTTTCGTAGATTCTTTTGTGCACTTGTCCTTGCATTGAGGGTTTTACGGAGGGATGTAGGCCTTATCTGCCATAGACTCTCCGCACCATCGTAGATGGAATGGACACTTAGCTCGTATGTAGTGTGGATGGTCATAATTGGATGTATCCTATTGCATATGGGTTCATTGAGTCCGAACCAAGATAATTGGATGTGGTTCATGACACAATTGCACAAGGCTATAGGAAATCTTCCACTACTTGCTATCGCTAGTGATGCTTTGCAAAGGTTTAGCAAATGTCATTAAGTTTGTTTTCCTATGGTCGAACATAGAGAGTGCTTTAAACATCTTATGGAAAATTACAAGAAAAGACCTTATCCAAACAAAGAACATATGTATCCAAATACCCGATCATATAGGCAAGAAGTGCATGACCATCACATTGCTATAGTGAAAACTCATCATGATGCAAAGGTCTTTTTGGAGACATATCACACTCAAATGGATGAGAAGTGCATTCAATCCGCTATCAAGGTGACTATGTCACCAAGAATATAGCCGAGGTTTTTAACAAGTGGATTAAAGGTATCAAAGACTGCCTGTACATGAGCTTGCTGATCGCCTGAGAGATGATAATGGTCCTATGGCACAAGAGGAGAAAGATTGCACAAAGGATACAAGGTAAGATACTACCATGTCCTCCATATCTTGAGGGCACAAACTAGGGTATTGCTCACTTGATCATTATGCTGCACAAGTGATAGTTGACATGGACAGTGCTAATGTGAGACATGTTGTGAAAGCTTATTTACATGAGTGTTCGCGTGAGGAATGGCAACACACTGTAAGCCATGTCAACATGCTTTGGCTCTTATAACACAACAACCCACTAGAGATGTGCATGGAGAACTTTGTGAATGAATACTACTCGGGAAAGGTTCAAGAATGCATACAAGAGATTAATAGAACCACTTCCCATGCATCACAATGGGTGAAAGTTGACCTAGAACAAGAAATTGGTGCACCACTTGGTAGAAAGCCAAGAGGAAGAATAGAATCAAAGGTGCCTTGAAGGTGGTAGTGGTGGTAAGAACAAGACCGAGAAAGAAAAATTTAATTATGAAGGAATGAAGACCGAGAAAGCAAAGAACGGATTAAAGGCCCTCACCACTTGGTGTGAATTGTGGCTCGTTGGGGACATAGAGCTAGTAGCTACAAATGTGAGTTAAATAGAACAAAGAAAAGGCAAGTGATTTTTTAATACAACACCAATTTATTTTTGTGCCTAGCTGACCAATTTATTTTGTGAACTGTTGGCTAGTAGCTTTAATTTCTATGTTCTTCATCCATTGAATATTTGTGCCTAATGACCAATTTATTTTTGTGAACTGTTATTTGTTGTTTTGCAGAAGAGACAAACCGAGGAAGAACACTACTAAAAATCGGTTCCCTCCACAACCTTTCTTCACTAGGTAACAACCTAGCATTCCTTTTTAATACTTCAAACTAAGTAAAAAAAAAATATTGTAACCATGTCATGTATATATATGTAGTACACTTGGTGTGGAGATGGAACAAGGAAGTTCATCTCAGCGCCTACTCCAAAAATTAGCTCCAAAGAAGAAGAAGAATGCCCGATTCCCACCAAGTGTCAAGTGTTGAATGTTGTTTGAAATTTTATTTTGAACCAAATGTTGGATGTTGAATGTTGAACTACCTGCTGAAGAGATCTCCGTTGAATGTGAACTTGAATGTCCAACCTAGGTTGTTCAAGCTTAGTTGTTCAATGTATGAACTTGAATGTTGAACTACTTGTTGAATGTGAGAATTGTTGTTTCATGAATTTTTGAATGTTGAAATGTTGAATTTTTGGCCTAGGCGATTTTTTAGGGCTAATAATGGCTCGATTTTTGGCGCCCGAGAGTGGCTTCACATATTTTTTTTTGGTGTCTCATAGCTTTTTTTGTATCCATAGCCGTCTGCGCCGAGGGCTACCAAATAGAATCGGGGGCACTTTAGTCTTTTCCATGTAGCAAGATAGTCTCTAAAACTAAACATCTGCTGTATATTGTAGCGATGGAACAACGGATTCGTGATCATTTAGCAAAGTCTGTCCGTGGTCATTTTAGAGAAGCCCACCGCTTCGTGGTCAAAATGGCAAAATCTCCGGCGAGAGAGGAAAGGGAACCAGATGCTCTGCCGCAGTTGAAACTAGTACGTGAGAGGCGCGTCCGTTGGCGCACCATCCTTCATCGCGCATCCAACGGCGAACTCAGCGAAACAAGTTAATTACGTCGTTGGGCCCAGAGAATGCAGTGGGGGCGTGCATTGGAGTTAGTATAGCTGACAGTGTTTAGTATGCAAAATTTGTTAAACGATTTTGCAATTTTTACCTCAAAATCATATTTCCATACTTTTGGACGAGGTGTTTAGATGCACCAAAAGATTTTGCAAAAAATAAAAGTGTTGGCATGCGGCCCGATTTTTGCTAGTTTCGGATGTGTTGGCTCCTCAGTTGTAAAAACTTTACAAGATCAGATTTGCAAAGAGTGTTTAAATCATTTTGAAAAAACCCTAAAACTTCAAAAGTTTTGCAAAATTCACAACTAAACAAGACATACTCCTCCACTCAGAAAGAGTGGTCTATTTGGGTCATGTCCTAAGTCAAACCATCTTATATTTGATTAATTTATATAAAAATATATCGATGATTGTGAGGTCTAACACGTCATAGATTCATTGTGAAATATATTTACAAGCATACTTATTTAGTTGTATAAATATTGATACTTTTCATTATAAATTGATCAAATTTAAAATAATTTGACTAGGAAGAACCAAAGTGGACACTTTTCGCAGGTAGGAGAGTACGATTCACGACAGATCTATCAACAGAGCTCAACAAAATGAAGATATTGAGAGAATATCTTTGTGGCATAAATCTATGCAAGAATTGACGAAATGGATGGTGCTGGGATGAACTGGATGGATATACCAGAGGACCTGGTCAAAGACTGTTTGAGGTTTGCCACTTGGCACTTGCTAGGTCATTTAGTAATTCATTAAATATTTGTTGAATGACTAAAGTCTAGAACATCAAAACGGTGGGCTTTCAAATATCAAAATCGCCCCTTCCTCCACTAGGCAACTGCTCCTGGATTTCTCCTGGAAGAAGAGACCACCACCACAACATTTGAACTCTTGGACTGGTGGGCAGAGAACTCAGATTGCTTAACCATTTTAAAAGAAAACACATAACAGAAAGGCTTATGACTTTTATATGTAAGGTTCAATCTGGCACTCAAATCGAAAGCTTAACTTTACATAGTCAGCATGACATTTTGACATTTAGGAACTAACACTACGAATTCAGTAAAGGTTACACCAGACACCACTGTGGTTGCCAGCTACAGGCTACCACAAATAATCTGATCTTCGCCTGACACAATTCAGTATCCATAACATCCAAGAAATACATAAGCTATGTCCATTCTGTCAAGAACACCATATTGTAATGTTAGGCCTATCTGCCACACTGCAATCCTAGATCTGCACGCAAGGGAACAAAATTACCCACTTAGAATATAGGTAAGAAATCTCAAAAGTTGTAGTTCAATAATATTAGGAAGATGTCATATCGTCCTAACATCTAGACTGAATGTGAAACTAGAAAGAGGAGCTACTGTGAAAACTCACCAGTTAATGAGGATTTGCTATGTCTTCTTGATGAAGTGGTGACCAAGCATTTCTGATAATCCTGACATAGGAATGCTCTCACAGCCGAAGAGCTCTTGAAGTTTTGAATCACATAGTATAGATCCATTGATGACATCCTGTGCAACATCAAAGAGGGCAATTAATGTTTCTGGTGACACGTGTTCACAGGTACCCATTCACTTGATAATCAAATGACTAAGGAAAAGGAATATTAGGAAACTATATGGTATACATTTTGCTGACAATATCATTGAGAAAAGTAAAACAAAATAAAAACACTAGCATCCAGAAACTTAAGCTTGGCATGGCATTTGTTTCCTGGCATAGTATTTGCATCTGCTAATACAATTTTATGCATAGTGGCCACTCCCCAACCTCAATCTAAGATTCCAGGATACCTGAACCAGTAAAGATATCCAGATAATCAAATATCACAATACCACAATGGTCTGTCTCTGCCATTATAGCCTAAAATCTTCCAAGGATCAACGTTCCCGGAACAGGCAACATTCACGTTTCCTCCAAGAAACACACAGTAGTGATGTAGCATAGCAGAATGCCCAAATAGGACACAAAAGGGTATACAATTCAAGTTTGTAGCACTAACAAGAATATAATGAATCTAACAGGTCATTCTTCAGCTTTCCCTATTTGACTGCTTCTGCTAATTAATAATTTAAGAACTAAATGGTCTGCAATGCATGCAAACAAAGCACCTCTAGAAAATGGACTGTGGATGTATTTTGGTTCTCAAAATTATTGGTTTGTAGCAAACCAAGAAGTTGGTATGGTTACTCTGCAACAAAAATTTAGGAATGAAGAAAACCTCGAGTTGGTTTGCTTTTATGTAGTCCCAGAGGTATTTCAGAGCATCTTCTTGAGGAAATGTTCCATCAGTTCCAATAAACTTTGCTAGCGCATCAGAAATAACCACTGGGGGTTGATTTATGGGAGGTCCAGGCTGAGGAGTGGCGGGAGCCTTCATTCTTTTCACATCACGAATTTGATCTTCTGCAATGCCATGAGAAAGTACTTGAGAAAAAATTCATGGGGCAAAGTTTCACAAATGCAAACACAGAATAGAATATATATTGACAAAAGAAATAGAAGCATGTACTTGGGTCAAGCGGGGTTATGTGCTTAGCCAACAATTTATTCATCTTAAACATGTCAGTGGTATCAGTTCCAAAAACCACACGAAGTTCATCATTGCAAATGATCTTTCTTTTGTCATCGGGATCTTGAAGATTATTCTGCCTGATATATGCCCACAGCTGCTTGACAATCTGAATGAAATTTTCTAGCGTCAATCATTCAAAGAGTACCTACACAGCACAGATTGATCATTCTATCATAATGAAATATAGAGAGTACCTGAGTTCTTGACATGGCAGTCCAACAATGGTCTGAAGTTCAGGTGAAATTGCACAAACTTTATTTAAACCACCAGGTCCACCTCTTTTCGCTTAGAAGCACTAGGAGAAATTACACATAAATCAACAATCAGCGTGTTTCATAAAGGAAAAGCACCAAGGTACTATAGCAAATTACAGATCAGTTTACATGCTGGAGTGAAGTCTCTAAAACTGACTAGCAAAACAAAACAACTTCTACATAAATGTTGGTCACTGGGGTGACATGCTTCTGGGGTACAAGCTAACCAATACCCTAAGAAGGCATACATTCAAAAGGTGAATGCAAGCACATTAAATACAGCACTTGCTAATAATATGTATACAAACCAGCTTATTCATACAGTATTAAAATATACACCCTCCCTCAACTAGTTAATGTGTACATTTTTTCTTGGGGTGGGGGACCATTTGTAAATGTTGTCTGCAGATGACAAGAGCAGCCTACTGGGACCATTTCAAGCACAATGTGAAATGAAACAAGACTCAAACAGATATAGTTAGTTAAACCAATTGTTCTCGGGAAGCGGAAAGTGGTAATATAAATCCAAACAGATTCATTACACAGGCACATCTCCCTTGGTGGTTTGTACCTTCTTAGTAAATAACTAATCAGTAAGCTCTTTTTATCTGAAAAAGGTATCTAGGAAAATTAAAAGAAACTTTTGGAAGCACAAAAAAGGCAGTCAACAAAACCACACTCAGATTCCGCTCTGTTTGACCAATACAGTTGTGTACTTGTGTTAGCAGAAACTGGGAACAAAACTACAGCAGAACAGTTACTAAATAACTACCTACAGTCAAAAAGGCCGAAAACGCCATAACAACCACTTGTATAAGTATAAAGTGGAACCTGACAAATCAGCTTAAACGGTTTGAACCTAAATCCTAACCCTAACTTTGGCAGAATGAAGCCATCTCATGATTCCAAACAGGCATAATCAGTATTGACCTTGAATCTTCAATATTAGCAAAAGCTAATCAAATGAATCGACCAACTAGAAGTCAACACAAAGTAGATTTCAGCGTCAATTGACAGAGACAGCATAGCAAACTCAATCTGGGGAACGGAAACCCTAATTCCGTCCACAGCCCACCTCTCCTTGTTGTCGCCGGCGACCTGCGGTGCGGCGGAGGGGGAGCAGTGCCCCCGACCCCAGGGGCCGGCTGCTGGAAGGAGACGGTCCCACCGTGGCGACCCACCCAGGCCGGTGGTGTAGCGGAAGGCGAGCGGGGCGGCGGGTAGAACGCCATGGCTGGCACGGCCGGCGGCGAGGAGACAGGGATGGTGGCGGCGGCGGCGGGGAGCTGGGGCATGGCCTGGAAGATGAGCTGCGGCTGGAGCGGGCATCTGTTGCAGCTGCGGCTGCGTCTGAATCTGCTGGGCCTGCGGCTGCGGCTGCGGCTGCTGCAGGACCTGAGGCTGAGGAGGCTGCGGCATGCTGGTAGCGGGGAACAGCCTGAGGCGGAGGAGGGGCGGCCTGGGGCTTGGGCTGCGGCTGGAGTCGCGGGGCCGAAGAAGAGGTCCATCTGGTCGCGGATGAACTGCGCCTTGTGGGAGAGGTCCATGCCGAACTTGGCCTCCGCCTGCTGCAGCACGGCGGCGAGCGAGACCTCCCCAGGCCCGCCGGCGGAGCCTGGAGGAGGGACTCGACGCAGCTTGCGATCCTGGTCGGACACCATGGCGGGAGCGTGGGAAAAACTCAAATCTCGCCAAAACCCCCCGCCTTCCCTCCCGCGATTCCTCTCTCTCTCTCTCTCTCTCTCCCTCCGCCCCTTCTGTGTCTCTGGCGCTTGGTCTCCCCCTTTGTCTCTATCTCTCTCTCGCCTTTCTCCTCTCTCTGGCCCCTGGGTCTAGTGCGCAGCCTCTGCCGATTTGTTAACTGCTGGGGCGCATTTCGTCGGGAGAGGAGGAAAGGATGGGGGAAAAGGACAAGTCGCTAAGCGCACCTCCGATCCTCTTACGCGGCTTCTGATGGTGAGGGTAGGAAAGATGGGCCCACGTGTCATGAGGGTGGGTGGAAGGGGCTCCGTGTCGAGACAGGAGTTACGGTGCGGAATGACGAGTGCCCACGGTTTTGGATGCGGTTGTTGTTGAGTGGGTAGGGGGACGCGGGCGGTTTCTGCGCAGTGGACCCCGCCGGGACGCCTTGCAGAATGGGCTAGGCTGAGACGGCCGCGATGCGTGCAAAATGGCCGCAATGGCCGCCGCCTTTCATCGTTTCGTTTCGGGCCTCGTCGGACACGGCAGAATTTTTTATATATTTTTCTATCTACATTTTGCAAAAATATAGGTCCACGAGATTTTGCAAATAACGCCGTGACCCATGGCGGTAGGAGACGGCAGACATCGACTGGCGTAACGGCGTTAGGGGACATGGCAGCGGGCTACGGCGTTATGCCCTCAGCGTGAGCTGTGGCGGCAGTTCTAGCGCCGTGCCCCACGGCGCTAGGATCCGCTGCCTATATAACACGAAATTCAATGAAAATGTCATAATAATTGAAAAAAGAAAGAGGGGAAGAGAGAGGGTGAGGAGGAGGTGGTGAAGGTGCGAAGCTCGCCGGTTTTCGTCTCATTAGAGGTAATACTGATACTAAATAGTTTGACTGTGATAACAGTAAAAATATAGTTTTAGTGTAGATCTTAGTAAATATATAGTTTTAGTGTAGATTTGCTTAATAAATATATAATTTTAGTGTAGATCTGCTTAGTAAAATATAGTTTTAGTGTAGATCTTAGTAAAATTATAGTTTGAGTGTAGCTCGGTAGATATATTTTGTAGTTGCAGATCCACTTGTTAATAACATTTTTTTCATCTTTGTCGGACATAGCCGGATGATGTCGGTGTCAAGTTGTATTTGCATTAAGTGATTAGATATGGTGAACATGGAGTTGACTTGTCGAAATTTGATTCGGTTGACCATGTGATTAGAAGAGCGACCTCAAGAACTTGGGGGTCCATTACCGACTTTTTTTAGCATTCCATGTAGATGCGAGCAACATGACTTGTCCATTATGGCTCTAATCAGAGGAGTAAGTCATTATATTGGGAGTTTATGCCACTTCAATCGAACATTGGAGGAGTTATATCAAAACAGCATGTGAAATAGGTTTGCTTGTGATGTTGTTTATCCAAGTTGTTCATAAAGTGGGTCTAGTAGTCAAGTGCACGAGGAGGGTAGTTGCGGTGAGGTTTGAACTACAAGCGGAGATGGTCTCGCAATCGAGCCACAAGAAGGAGATGGTGCTTCACCGAGGAAGAAGAAGGAGATGGTGACACACCTTTGAGGCCGTGGTGAAATTGATGAGAGGGAAGTTAATGAAGAAGTACTCGGGCGATGCGAAATGGAGGTGGTGAGGATGAGCGTGGGTTGGAAGAGGACTCCTCGGATGATGAGGATGACCCGCTAGTTCAAGGGGCTGGGACAGTTACAATTTCTCACGACTATCATCAATCCCGATGAGAATGTGTTCGGGAGTATAGAGACAATAAGGTTTCGTTGGCGCCATGTATAAGAGTGCGATGAGGTGAAGGATGCGGTGAAGAGGTGGGCGCCCTTACTCTGCGAGAGAGAGTTCGGTAGTGAAGAGTTCTCCACATATATATGATGTACAATGTCCAAGCCCAACCTGTCCTTTTCAGTGTATGCTTCAAGGGCAAGTGGAAAATTACTAGGAGATCAAATCATTGTGGATCACACTTGTGTACTTGAATGGATGCAAGCCATCGTAATTTGTCATCCGATTTTGTGGCTAGCCGATGTTTACTAAGATTGTGGAAAATCCGCTTATGAGCCTAAGTCCATTATCTTGGCAATTGAGGAGAAATTTAGGTACCAGATAAGTTATGGTAAGGCATACATGGCAAAGAAGAAGGTAATGGAGATGAGGGGGAACTTACGAAGCATCCTCGACAATGCCTCGATTCGAACACAATTGCCACGCTAAATCACAGTAGTTATTATGATATCAAGACTTATAATCTTGTATCAAGGGAAGCAAGTCTTGCAATGGAGCATTCTTAGCATTGGGTCCCACTATTGCTGCATTCAAACAGTGTCGACCAATTATTTGCATAGATGGCACATTCCTAACAGGAAAATACAAGGGCACAATCCTTACAGTGGTGCAGAATGGCAACAATGATTGTTGCCATTGGCAATTGCTTTGCGAGAGGAGAGAATGGTGACAGTTGGTATTGGTTTACGGAGAGATTGAGCGAGATGGTGGTGGGAGATATGTCGACGTGTGTGTGATACACGATAGACACAAAGGTATTTTGCAGGCCATTAATGACATCAAAGAAGGTAGTGAAGAGGACAATGGCGATGTGCATAGCGGTGGTGCATGAGGCATATGGGAGCAAACTTTCATAGCAGTTCAAGAATAAAGAACTTACAATTGTTCAAGCGCTTATGTTCGACCAATCGGGAAAAATTCTACGACCTATGGCAAAATTAGATGATCGGCGAAAAAGCATCGGAAGAGATAGCTAAGAATCGTAAATCTTGAACCCGGGAAGAGCGGTTTCTACGGAGGGCGTGGGGCTAGATGCTCCAAATGTCGGAAGGAGAAGTGGACGTCTTGTGAAGACCTTGACCCTGGATTGAGAATGAGCCTAAGGAGAAATGGTGTCTCCTTTTGATAAGGAGGTGTGAGGCATGGGATAATGACAACAAATTTTCTTGAGGTGTACAACGCTTGTTTATGCGTGGTGCCGAGCTCAACCTCTTGTTGGTATCATTGAGTTCTTCTTGTACCACAATGAAGTACTTTCTTAACCGTACTCTGCGCAGCACATGCAGCTATGCGGGAGCGCGAAGGTGTATTCAACATGGATGATGAGTACTTGAACAAAAAGAAGTGCTCTTGCTCACAGAGCTTACCCACAACCTCTACATCGTGATCTGGCGAGGAAGTGCGGTGAAAATATCAGATAAGTTGCCAGTCCAAATCACAAAAAGCAAATGGTGAAATAACAATACAAAAAACAGTTATTGGGAATCAGACATGCTCATGCTCTTGCCGGTTTTCACTGCCGCTACTACCCTGCTCACATGTGATCGGCTGCATGCCTTGCAACAAAGAATAAGCATTGGGGTCTCACGTGCCTAAATACTTTCTGTAGCAAACAATTCTAGACACTTGGAACCACACTATTGAGGGTTACCGCATCTTGGAACTTTCACTCAAGACTCCAAAGGCGGTCGTTGTACATACCAAATCCAGATCCAACCATGTGCCAAGGTGTCGGTCGACGCAAGAAGAAGAGGATTAGGAACAACATGGATGAGGTGCTGGACCTCGGTGCAGATATGCTCTAAGTGCAACAATCAGACACTCCTACAAGAAATGCAATCAAGCATCTTACTTTTCCTGCCACTTCTACACCACCTTGATTTAGTGCTTGTGGACGTCGTTCAGTCCGCTACAACGAAGGAATCGTGGAAGTACTTGTTTGTGCTCTGAGTGTTGTAATATTTAAAATACTTATGCATGTTATCGCCTTTGTAATATTTGAACCATTTTATCCGGCAAGGTCTTGTAATATTTGAACTTATGCATGTTATCGTGTTGTAATAATTGAACTACCTTTTTATTTGCTTGTTGTTTTATTCTTGCCAAATTTATTATCATATCATGTTATGTATTGTTCTCTAATTTCAAATGAAACATGTAATGAATTATCATATTTGTCATCTTTTTGTAGGCTTTCAATGGCTTCCTCGGGTCCCGAGTTGGATTTGGAGTTGCTCACGAGGAAGGACAAGGTTGCGGTGCCAAAGGGGATCCACTCCTATGTGCTTGCTCTGCGGTGACAATTGTAAGCTTGTTAAGTGCAACGTTCTCGAATCTTGCTACGGGATGAGGTTCTTCATGTGCGTGAACTACGAGCATGACCCTCTCCACCATGTCGCATAGCGTTAAACCAAAAGTAAGAACAAAGCGCATTATTAAATAAATAATATGTCATTACTATTTTATTATGTGCTAACTTGTCTTTGAAAAAAGACTCCACCTCCTCTGTGATTTTATGCATTAGCTAGATTGTGAGCGGTCCGAACAAGATAAGCGTTACGTCGAGGAGGGTCGTCAAAGACGTGAGAGGTGGCAAAAGGATGGTTGAAGCGAGAAAACAAGAAGAAAAACGTGAAGGAGCGGAGGAGGAAATTGGCATTGGAGATCAAAGAACGGCGGAAGTGGCCCGTGAAGCAGATAGAGAGGAAGAGGGAGAGAGCTCGCGGGCTAAGGAAGGCGGGCGGATGCTATGAGGAAGGGAAATACCCCGTTGTACCCGATGAGCGTAGAGTACTCGGCCGAGGTACTCTTGTATCCATAAAAATTATGATTTCATTTCATCATTCTCTAGAGTCGGGTTGTATCTTTAAGAACTTGATTTCGGATGCATTTCAGATCTGAGCAGTAAAACTTCGTACTATGGTGTGTTTTCGTGAGCGCAAAAGCAGTGAACACATAAGGTGTGTTTTACATGAGTCATCGCAACAAACAGTGTACCTAGTAGTAGGTGTGTTTACTCGAGTCACCGCCGTTTTCTTGCCGGATCGAATGGCCCACCGTCCACCGATGCTTTATATGTGAGCACTCTTCTCGGTCTCACTTCACAACACAAGCACCAATGAGTTCACGGGTGGGATGATGATGATGACTCCTCGGTCCCGCATCGTGAGCCGGCCAAGATCGAGTTCAACTGACAATTTTCCAGTCTTAGACAAGAGAGATTTCAAATTCATGCGTGATGTTAGAAAGTACGCACCAAATCAAGCGGTGAGCTGGCCAAGGTGTGCACATGGTGAGTTACGTGTGATGCGAGTTTACCGAGGATGGGACAACTCGTCGACGCTTACGGCATTGCTCACGAGCAGGTAAGCAAAACTCCTTGCCCTCATCTTTCATCATTGTATGATTTACTAATGTAATTACGGTTTACGGTGACTCGAACAACCATATAAGCTGCGGTTTCGTGCAATGGGTGGATCTGACTATTGACCCGTATCAAGAGTACATCAACTACCTCGAGGATGTTGTCATCTTCAACTTTGAGGCAAGAACTCGCGTCGGCATTGGCTTCTCGGATCCGACATCTACCAGACGACGACGGACCGGTGGCCGGACCAATGATGGTGAAGACGAACAAGGGTGTGAGGACGAGTTACTGTTGTCCGTGCCACGAGAAGAAGGACAACACTCCTCCATTCTCCACCCCGCTACGTCGATCAACTCCACCCCGTGGTACTACATGCTCTCCGGCACTCGGCTGGTCTATAATGTCCGGTTCTCGGCTACTATTCGTACAACTAGACTACAAATGTTGTAATCGTTTATCTAAATTCCCTAAGGCACTAGGACTAGCACAAAGTTAGGGTAATTGTGTCATGCGTGCCATTGCAAATGTTATGTCGTTTATCTAAATTCGTCGTTAAGTATTAATGGTTCGTTTTATCAATGCTTCAAAAATTGAAATTTAGGCTACACAGAACCTTGTTGCCGCTGGCAGAGGCTCCTACCGCTGCACCAGTGGGGGACCTGTGTCGCCGTGGCCCACGGCGGTAGATGTATAGTTTGCAAAATCTCGGGCGGACCATATATTTTGCAAAGCAGAGATAGAAAAAATATTAAAAAAATTCGATACGGCACGCGCGCATGAGACACTGTTGACGTGGTACATTTTCTTCCTTTGTTACGGAACTCATGGCAAAATAAAATCGTGTAAAATATGGATTCACAAAACAAAGGCATTTTAAATGTCCGATAATTTGCTTCCAGTTTGAACTTGGCAATGCATGCACCGTGTATATGTTGTCTTACATATACTTCTACATGCTTGTTTCAGAAACAACGGTGGGGATCCGAAATCGGTTTCGTAATAATCCTGTTCCAAGCGCAAGACGTAATTTTCAAACCAGAAAGTATTTATCCGAGAACGTTTCAGGATCGCATCCTCGCGTCAATATTGGTATTTGTATCTTTGGATTTTCTTCTAAGGTTATCCTCCTTCGTTGTTTTCATATATCCAAACTCCACGATCGAAACTCAAAACCTTATTCTTTGATGGAAAGGGTTCACGAGGTCTCGATCATCAATCCATTTTGAATCGGGGAGTAGCTTCGTTTTACTAATTAAAATGTACCCAAGCTTAATGTTAGCGTTGTGCCATTTCGTGTTAGTATTTTTCGTGGATCGAAACCCCGAGGTCAATCTCTACTCTAAAAAGTATGAAGTGGAGAAAAAAACTACGTTAGTACTTTCTTCCGTTCTCCGTGCATCCGCCCCCTCGGCGTCCGCTCCCAGCTCTGTGGGTATGCTTGCCGTTTTCCATTTTGCCCCTAGGTCTTCCGCCCCCACGGTCCATCCACATTCCTCCGCCGCGCCCCCTCGCCGCCGCCGCCTCGACCTCCGCCCGCTGCGCCCCCTCCGTCTCTCGGCCTCCCGCATCCTCCCGCCTCCTCGTCGCGCCACCCCCACTTGCCTTCATCTCCTTCCCCACGTCATCACGCCTCTCCTCTTCTTCCGCCTGCCTTCTCCTCCTACATGTCGCCTCGGTCCAGCGCGGCGCGTCTCTCCGACCCGCGTCGTCACCGCTCGCTCCTCGCGCCGTCGTCAGCGCGAAGGCATCTCCCCATCATCTCGTCGCAGGTGTCATCGATTCTATCCCCGTTCGCCTTTTCTACCGGTGTGCCGTCAGCGGCTCGCTTCGCCGATTGGATTGATGCCATCACCGTGCGGCGGTTGGATTGATGCCATCAAATGCGAGTCATATCTCCTTGTCGATGCCGCACGCACGCCGCTCCGCACCTCTCGGCGTTCTGGATCGCGCCCGCGGCCGTGTACCGGGGTCTCTGGTCGCCGCCGCGAATCAGAATCCACGGCATTATGCGGTGGCCGCTTGTGCAGATGCTCTGACTGCGAGACCTGAATCAAGGTGATAGATATATTTTTATTGGTCTTAATAGTATCACTCTTGCTCGATTAAATTTGTATCTGTTCATGTAATACGAGCTTGGGTAACATATGTTAAACTTGGAATGACTTGTATAGCAGGAATCGACATATTCTCTGTATCTCAAGACAAGATGTATCTAATTTGTTGTATGCTGATTTAATCTTGATCGAAGACTTCAACTCTTGGAACCATAGTGAGAATATCAAGTATGAAATGAGAGGTTGCCCGAATTGCAAATCCAAATCATATGCCTCCATTGCTAAGGGTGCCTAATTTTGTGTAAATGATTTTGGTCCTACTTTTTTCTTTTATGTTTCCTTCAAAGGCTCGTAGATTTTTTCTTTTATTAGGAACACTCTTTTTTACGAAACCTAGCACAAGCTCTTAGGTTGAGTGGTTATGTCTTTGCAAAAAGTTGGAACCCTAAACCGCAATGTTCCCAAGTTGAGTTTCTTAGTTAATATATGTTTTATTAAAATCTCAGGTTTTTAAAAATTTTCATGGAGTGATCATATCTTGGTTAATGAAAGGTCAAAGAAGCGATAATGCATTATTACACTCGGAATGTATGGACATCTACCGTTGTAGGAACAACAAAATTCAGCAATGCCACGTCGGAAGGTTATGACATTTCTCCCCATTTCTTGTAGTTATTTACATCTGTGCTACTGCTAGGCTTATAATGCTTGCAATTATCATGAGCGCTACATTTTCATAGTTGTGGAGTGGATGAAACATTTCGGTGCTTCCTCTTGTGTGGAATAGGTATATCTTTGCTACTTTAGGGACCATGATGGTTTTCTCTGTTGATCTGTTATGAACTTTTTTTCAGGGGGATATAAATAGGATCTATCACGGAGATATATGGTGAGTTTAGCTCTGGAAAGACTCGGTCCAGATTATCACACTCTTTGTGTATGTCGAGGAGGTTTTTATCTTCCTGCCTCCTTTTTTATTTTCATGATTGTTTTGTTGGTTTCAAACATGTTCAAAATTTATATTCTGACTTCCTTTGGACCAAGGTGGTGGTGAAGGAAAGGATCTATAGTCTACACATTGATGCATAGGGTACATTCGGACCACAAAAGGCTCCTGCTGAGATCGTGACAAGTGATACCTTGATTGCATTCAATTGTATTCTAACATTAATTGGATTTCACATGAACTTCTTGAAATCTAGGTTTGGATCAAATGAGTGCTTTGATGTGTTAGAATGTGGCTTATGCGAGCATATAATACAAATCATTAATCGACTTCCGATGATGATAAAGACCGAGCAAGTTGAAAGTCAACTTGACTTTAGTGTCTACATTGTTGAATGCTCCTTTAAGCTCATATAAAAAACAAATGTGCTTTGCTTGCTTTATAACCAACCGGTCTTTCTGTACTTGGTAAATAAGCTAATATATATTTGGTTGTCTTTCACCTTATGAATCATAGAATTAGACCTTAATTAATATATTGTTTCTTTTTTATCGCATAGCAATTCCATATGAACTTAAAGAATGTATATAACTCTTTCAAAGAACTAGACTTGAACTATTTAAAGCAATAGCTTTGTGAGTTTTACTCTGTGCATAGAACATGAAAAATCCTGGTTTTCTTCATGTCATATTAGTCAGCTAAGTTAACAAAGATGTAATGTGGTTAGGCAGCTATATATGTTTTGATCTAAGATGTACTATGTCAATTGTTTAGGATGACGCAAATCTGAAACCAACGTTACATTCCCATCATGGTCTAACGACAATGAAAATGTGGATCGACATATTCATTTTTCTATCTAAAACGTCTCATCTGTGGATGATAAATCTTTTTTTTGCGAGGATGATAAATCTATTTATGATTTGATTGTTTGTTAAAAGATGTATAACATGTCACACTCGGTCCTAGAGTTGACAGATGGATGGGGCCTATATATAGCTTCCGCTCACGATTATGGGCTTGTTTGGTTTGAACCACGAGAAGAAATTGAGCTCTTGAACTCATACTTATTCATTGAATGAAAATAAGTTGTTAATGCCGATATCTAATGTTTTATCTATGTATTAGATATGTAAATTGTTGTAAATACTACACCATCGTGAGCTCTGCAAACTTATTGTACTAGATGCTTTCTTCTTGGCAGGAATGAGAACATTATTTGAGGGGCTTCTAGCTGACTCGCTGCCGGTCTTTCTGTCTTTGGGCATCATGTTGTAAGAGGTGAGCACAGTATGAGTGGTGCCTTGTCACTGCAACATCCGGAGGAATTTGGAGGCTACCGGTGTGGAACTCACCCAATGGATTCGGTTAGTTTCTTGCCTTTGTGAGCATGGCATGTCAGTGGTCTCTTCTCTTGGACCACGAGAGCATGCTAATGCATCACCTATGGAATTTTCTTATTTTTTCTTCTTTGGGATCATTATATTTTCCGTTTGTCGGGTTATAGGACTAAATGCATTTTAGGTAATTTTTTGAAAAACAGATCATAATAGGTTTTTTATTTGTCCATTCGTTTTGAAAAGGTTAAAATGGTGAGTTTCATTGAATAAGAACATCTT
Source organism: Cenchrus purpureus (assembly GCA_022644695.1). Classification (NCBI taxonomy): domain Eukaryota; kingdom Viridiplantae; phylum Streptophyta; class Magnoliopsida; order Poales; family Poaceae; genus Cenchrus; species Cenchrus purpureus. Next base: position 126,600,772 of record CP053456.1, on the reverse strand, counting down.
AGTGAGAGCGAAATAAATAGATAGGAGCTTATTAATTTACATATCTGCCATGGTAAAACCTTCTCATAGTGTCTTTGATTCAAGCTTGTAGTCCTTCTAATCGACTGAATAGTTTCACAATCGAAGGAAGGCCAAAAGATTAGAGTATTGCCATCAATAATTTAAAACTCGAGTTAATAGTGAATCGCTTTCTTGCATGTCTTAAAAGATTGGAACCTTAGGTTGAGTAGAACTCGATAATGCCGGCCCGTGTGCTAGCAAGGTGTTGGGATTACATAGCTTCAATCCATTCACAAACTCAATGCTTACATGTGTCGTGATAATGTGCTCATATGATTGGGCCACTTGCACAAATTTAGTTTATTTCGAGATATGTAAATTCCTATTTGAAAATTTTAGAGTTTGTTTCTTTTGATGAATGACATCTGCAGTAGCACATATTTTGCCTCAATCTAGGATATCGTTGGAGCGACATATATGAACTTAAGGAAGAAAAACTGCGATGGGATAAAATTTAGGACATGAAGTAAATGTTATTCATGAAATAAGTCACTATTAACTAAATTAATGCTCTTAGTATGACTTTGCAAACTTGAATATATTCATGAGTTTTTTGTGAAGTCCTACAAATGCCCAAGTATAATAAGCTATAAAATTGGTTTAAAATTTGGTGATGTAGTTGCTCAAATTCAATGTAGAAATCTGAGAGGATAAAATATTACTTACCTTTGTTCTTGCAAATTTGGTTAGTGAGTAAGCGACTTTTTCAAATAAGAATTTTCAAAGAAGAATTATAATGTTGGAGTTATTTGTTGGAGTGCGAGGTTCAAATCACGGAAGTATTTGCTCGATTTAAAACTCTCGGTTATTTGGTGAGTTACAATTTATATTTAGCGTTATACTTTACGCACCTAAGTATTGACACATGCTATTTGACACTTCACCTCTTAGAGGATTGTGACTTTACGCATGCATTGTGACCCGGATTATGGAAGTGGTGCAAGCTCAATGCTGCAACAACCAAGATTAAATTAGTTTGGAGCGTTTTGGAGCTCCACCTGGATGTTTATCAGCTCAACCAAGAAAAGCTTTCAAAATGCTCCGGCAACATTCGAGGCCATGGTTCTCGTTGGTGGTGGTGACGCAAGCTCTGAGTCGGGCAAAATGACATCGGAGATGATGGTTTAGGTAAGGTTAGTAAGTTGCAATATACAATAGCAAGCAATGCTTTGCGAGCAGTACCCTCATCATGAGTCCCATGAAGTTTTTCACCATTAAGGGATAACAAGCAGCGAATGCGAGACATAGATGTAGTAAGGTCAAGGTAGTTCCTCTTGGGCGTAGCTATTGGGTGGCAAGCGCGACTGTGTAGGATTATGTTGTAGTAAGAGATCCGTTTGCAAAATATTTTGAGCGCTAAATTGTGTTTTTAGTTTTATGCCTCCTTATTTCTCAAGACCATGTGGCCACTTGCGAATTTCATAGATGTTCGATGTGGAATCTATAACTCTTATATAGGAGCTCCCCACTAGGGAGTTCTCTCAACATGCACAAATATGCCTCACTCACTAAGACCACTGATATGACATCCAGTGGTGGGCCCCATTGTTTGAACTAGCTAAAAAATGTTATAACTCAAAAATCAAATAACCAAATTAAATTGATTACACCATTGGATTCCTTTTAATAAATCCTTCAAAACAAGATATCATATGAATATATTTTGATAAAATGACAAATAAGCCCCATCGATGGTAGTTGGTATAGAGTAAAGTGAAAAATAAAAAAGAATGAAAAAAGGAAAAGGAAAATGAAGAAAGAAAAGAATAGGAGAGGTGATAGTAATATTCTAACTCATAGATTTCTCCTACATACTGGCAACACGAGGGGAATTGAGGAATATAAAGGAATAGCTAGATAGTCCTAGAAGAAACATAACGATCGGATCTTTTCATTTGACATCATGAAATATATCCATTTTATACTAAATAGCTATTCAACACGTGAGTAGGCGGATTGTAAGAGAAATCGTGCAAGCGCAAATAAAGCTAGGTGAATTTTGGTGAAATACCATCGTGACTTTAGTATGTCATCATGCTAACACACGGTAACAATTACTCTAGGGTTTAGGGTACGAGACGCAGCGTAATTGTTCAAACCTAGATCAAAGAATTACCAACGGCGGCGACGAGGTTGCCGAGGTCGCCGAAATTCTCTCTTATGATCGGACACATGGGGTTGCCAAAATTCTCTCTACGATCATTGCATTTTTCTTAATTCCCTTGTTGACGCCAGCAGGTGGGAATTCCCTAGTTTCATAGATGTTCAATAACAATTAATAATATCCGTGGTTGTGAGTGTTTTTTTCAAAGTTAAACTTTCGGTTGACAAATGATATGGACTTAAAGCAAAATATATGGATCTATTAATACTTATTGATAATTTTACATATATTTCATATGAATTATTTGATGCTTGTAGAGAATTCGTTATGTCCGTAGCAACGCATGCACGATCCTATATATACATATTATATGAATCAGATGGATAATAATCCGCTATTCTTCCGACTTTTTCGCGCTATATTTTTTTTTGGACTTTCATGCTATATTCTGAATAAGGAGGATGTTTGAAATACATATGCATACAAATTTCACATAAAACTTGTGAGTATGTCAATTCTTGTTATGCTTGAGAAAATAAAAAGAAAAGAGAAAAGAAAAGAAAAATATTGTCTATGATTATAGTATTGGATACAAATCCACATAGTAAAACATTACTAACAACCCGCGTCTTTTGCAGGGTCTGAAATTGGGAGTTCACCATGGTTTACCTACTCCCCTTATACCGTTTCCAGCCAGTGTCGCGCAGATCGATCCGCACCGCAAAATGCATATCACAGGAGCATTGCGGGCTCCAATGGATGGTAAGCGCCGTGATTTTGCAAAGACAACCACCGCTCAACCGCATTCTCGGGTTCTGACCTTCCCATCCTAACCGCTGCGGGCCCCACCGTCGCCACCCCATGCACATCCACCACCTCCTGCTCCACGCCACGCTCGCCTCCTCCTCGTCCTCGAACCATCTCGCCTCGCCTCCTCGTCCCCCGCGGAGGAGCTCCACCAGCAGTGGTGGGCCATGACGGCGGGCGGCTGCGACCGCGGCGGCGCCTCGTCTCCTCCTCCGCGCCGCGGTGGCGCTGACCCTACCTCCTCCACTCCGCTCGGACCTCGAGACCCGGAGGCAGATCCGCCAAGTTCCACGCCGGCGGTGTGGCCTCTCGCGTCCACGCATGGCGCGCCCTCCTCCCGCCACCCGCGCGCCACCTTTTTCCCTCGGCGCCGGCAGGCGGGCAAAGGGCGGAACGGGCGGCGGCCTCGATTCGGTCGGCGGGCGCAAGGTGAGGTGGCACAATGACAGCGGAGAGTAGGTGGAAGATGACCAAGCGGATCCAGACTCTCACTTCGCGGCTCGGCCTCCCTCCCTAGCGGAGGGCGGCGGCGGCGGCAGCGACATCCGAGGATCCTCGCCCGCGAAGCTTCGGGCGGTGGCGCCCCTTCTTCCCCGGCGGCGGAGGTCGGCACGCGTTACCCGGCGGTGAGCTCGAAGATCCGGCGCGTCGCGTCGCCCTCCTCTTACCACCTCCTTCCCGGGTTCCTCCTCCTCCTCCAGGCGCGCGGCCAAATACCTGGCGATGCGCGAGGCGAGATCTGCAGGCCGTCCTCGCCGCGAGCGGGAAGCGTGCATCGATGGAGTTTTGAAGATGCGCGAAGCGAGATAGTCTTAGCGGGTAAAGATTTGAGCGAGCTCATGCAGGCTTAGGTCATGGACACTAAAATGTTGGGATATGAATTTTGTGGTAAACTCCAATCATATGTGAGGTACACAAAAGGCAAATTATTTATCATTTTCCTTCATAAAACTGATAAAGACTCTTTATATGTGTTTCTTCACATAAAGGCATTTACTCGATTTATTCGAGAAACTTTGTGTGTCCATATAATTATCCATGATTTGGAAATGCAGAAAGTATTTTGTTCAAATTTTCAAATGGGGATGTTAATGACCCGTTGGTGGGACTGTGTGAGCAGAGAGAGAGAGAGAAGGCGGTCCCACTCTACATGTTCGAGTAAATTTTGTTAAGCTAACTTATGTCATTTGGGTCTTATTAAGTCTAATAGCTTAGTTCAAATTGTGATATCCTAAATGTGGATAAGTGACTCAGCACATTGCGACCGTGACACACATTGGCTATGTCCAGAGAGTAGGGGACTTGAAAATCAAGTTGTTGTTGTTGTTGTTGTTTGAAGAATCCTTCAAAATCAAGTTAGGTATATCATTGCATCGTAAAGTTTGCTCCACCGTAAAGATTGCATGTAGTCTCACTCCGTCTCTCAGCATCGCTGATTGCAATTGGACCGCAGGCAAAAGCAGGCTTGCAAATAAAATGGAGGGGCCAATGTACAAATTTTCAATTTTACCTTTTTATCAGCTAGCCATAATTCTCATTGGCTCAAGTAACCAGATTAATGATACTAGCTCGATCAATACTGATAGTGCATTGACGATGATATTGAGATTTTAGAGTTTAACCAAATAATCTATACTCTCTCACCAAAAAGTGCAGGCGAAGAAAAAAAACCGTTAGTCCTTTCTTCCGCTCCCCGTGCGTCCGCCGGCGCGTCCGCCCCTGTGCCTCCGCTCGCCTCACGCATCTCCCCTTCCAGCATTCCTTTTGCCCCTCGCACCCAATCCGCTCTGACATGGCACCGCGCCGGCACCCCACGAATCCTTTTTACCCTAATCCTCTGATCGACTCCTCCTGCGCTGCCGTCGCCCCGATCGATTCCTCCTCCGTCGTCCGTGCGCCCGCGCCGTCGCCGCCTCGCCTCCCTCGCGCGTCTCCCCGTTCACCGCTGCCGCCCCTTCTCCTCCAGTCCTCCCTCAGCCGCGCTTCCCGCTGCCGCCTCGCCTCCCTCAAGCTTGTCCCCTCCGCCGTCGCCGCAACCTCCCCTCCCTCAGCCGCGCTTCCCCGCCCCCGCACTTTGCCGATGGCTGCCCGCTGCGCCCCTAGATGATGTGCCTGCCTGCCTGCCTTGATTGAAAACCGATCTAGACGTCGATCCGTCTCAAGGTTAGGACAACCTATATCGTACGTTGCCTTTATGTTTGATTTGTTTGACTGTAATGTATGCTCACGCCAGTCACGCTTGTTCGGTGATTGACTTGGTAACGATTCTCAGCACCGACAACGTGGTTCTATACTTCATTAATTGATGTGTCCGTCAGGATATTTGCATCAATTTATTTATCTTAGGACAGAAACATTGAGTGCAGTATCCAGTTAGCCCTATGTATATATCAGTAATATAGGCTACGTGTTCCAATTTTTGTTTTGACACCCTCTTATTTTCATCCTTCCCTTTTCAGGTTCTGCTGCATTTTTTCTGCCTGGTAATTAACAACAGGCAGACGCATATGTTATTTGTGGATAGTCATCAAGAAGGTTATAGTTACTGGTGATGTGATTGGTTATTTGACTGCCAATGTCATACCAAAAGTGTTGAATAGTACACGTGATCTTGAATGGTTATTGTACTCTCTGAAACTATTTTAAATGATGCGATCAACAATCCATAGTTTCATTAAAAGTCCAGGCAAGCATACCATATTAATATTTTTCCTCATTTTAGAAACAATTATCTTTGTGTTATATATTTCTCTTTTCTGAATGTTTGTGGTATTGCGATAAGATTTATGATCCAAGTTTCAACCTTTTAATACAGTTAAATGTTTGTTTGTTTGTCTTTGTTGCACTCATGCAGTTGTCACTGATAAGATCTCTGATGTATGCATTGATCCTCTTTCTATAGGCAGATTTTAAATTGGACTCTTAAGGAGTAAATAACCCAGTAAGTACTCTTCCAATTTTCTTTTCTGCAATGCATCCTTCATTAACGGTTTCTAATCTTTGGTTCATTCGATTAGCCGCTGGCCTGGAGACAATGGTAGTGGGATCACTACCACTGGCTCGATATTCTACCATTGGAGCTATTAGAACCAGGTTGTGCCGGTCAATCAAGCTTTCCTTGCATGATCCGGGTACTTCTAACCTTTCTTCCTCTCCTTATCATTAACTGTGATCCTGTCCGGCATTATTCTTTGTAGTCCTTTTGCCTTCAAATTCGCTCCTATCCTTGAATCGGTAAGCTTAGTTATTCTTTTCATATGTTTTATGTGATTCACTATTTTAGTCAGAATCCTACTTAAATTCACTTATTTTGTTTACACTAAAAATAGTATGATTATGGTCCGTTCATTTTTCTTATAGTAATGTAGGTGTTCAGATACAATGTTTGTTACCATTCTTAACCACCATCTTCATAGCAGTAAACAATGATGTTTCACCCTGGTTCGTGCATTGTTGTCATGGTTGAACTTTGAGAAGAGTTTAGAATGTATATATTTTGAATAGCTTAACAATATATGATGCTTCACCCTGGCTTAGAACTGTTGTTTGCACACATATTAGTTTCAGTTCAGACTACACTGCATTTGCTTGCATGAATTTAAATTGCACTGCTCATTGTGATCACTTTCATTTTTAGCTCAACACAGTAATGTCTCCAGTGTTATTGCATTGGATAAAAACAAGTTAATATCAATATTAATGCCTGTTTACAGGGAAGTTAACGGTATGGAACTGAAGGCCAGAGTGTCCTCTCTCTCTACTCAGGGGTTTGATTCTTGAAACTGCAGGGTCAAGGTGAGATTGTTTCCTTATCTTTTATTTTTCTCTTCAGTGCATGCCCTATATTTTTAGGGTTGCAGTTATACCTATGGCCCATGCTTTTGTACAGATGAAGGTTAACAGTCGCTACCAACTGATGGTGGTTGTGTTTAATTTCCCTCAAGCACTATTGTGATTGCTTTCTGTGATCATCATGTTAATTCACAACGTGATTCTTTTTACCATGATTTTTCTTTTTGTTTGCCAGGAATACGGTGAACTGATGGCAAACTTTTGTGAGCTGTTCATTGGCAATTTTAGATTCAAAATGGTGTGAGCATGCTAGATTTCCGTAATTTGTGTAGGACTAAAACTTCTCATATTCAATTATTAAAGTCTTGGTCATTTTGTTCCATTCCAAGTTTACACTTTCCTTTTCAGACATGACACTCATCTCATCTGATTCAAATGCCTGCTAATTTCTTAACTGTTGTTTGAAGTATGACTGATTAGGCATCATGCACATTGGCCAATTCTGAGATGCATCATGCTGGTGGCTCTATTAGCCCTTGAACTATGACCAGTTAGTCTATCATATTGGCTTGCTATTTAGTCTGTTTCAGTAATTCCTTTGATCCATGTACTGGTTTTACATGAGTAATAATTATATGTTCTGAATGTAATAATAAGTATATATTCTGAAAATTAATTTCTTTTTATGATTATATCTATGGAATCATTCATCTCATCGGAACACATGAAAGCTATGCTCCCTATTGAGTATATTTGTCCAAGGTCAGCTATCATAATCAGTCAAAGATGATCTCTGCTATTACCTAGACAAAGCAGAAGCATAAAACCCAATTGTGAGGAATCTTATCGTTGTCAGGCTTGGCAATCGGTGCTAAAGCATGATACTTGTTTGATGCATGCTTCCTTCCTATTAATATATAGCTGGACTTTCAAGAAAAACAAGAAGACTATTCTATTTCAGGATGGTTGTTGTCTGGTCTGCAGGGCCTGCCGAGAAAAGGAAAAACAGGGAAGGAAAGTAATGAATTGGGTGATCTGGTAACTCAAATGACATTTGCACATACTCTACTTGAATATATTTTCTAAAGCCATGATGAGATGATAAGAGGAGATGGGAAAAAGAAGAACAATTATAGCTTCATCTATTTTTGTCATGTCAATTCTATGTACTGGCCTTTAGTTTTGTCATGTCAATTCTATGTAGGGGCTTTAGTTTTTGTCATGTCACTTCTATGTGCTGGCCTTTAGTTTCTTCCCATAGGATGTTTTAAATTAAGAGATACATTTGTGTTTATATGATATAATATAATATAATTTATTAGTATTACTTTTGTACTATATAATTTTATTGAATATTTTGTGAATTGCATTATATATGTATTTAGATGCCGTAGCAACGCATCGCGCATTCCTAGTCGTCCATATTTTGGAATTATGGTTGTGGGTTTCGATATATGAGCAATAATTATCTAGTTCAAATTATCATTTGTTTTCTCAGCTCATGGATTACAACGCCGAAGTCGAAGGTTAGCAATGGAAAGTTCTACGTGGTCAAGGAGAGCCGACAAAGCACATGTTTTTCCGGAATTGCGGCACGTTCGGCGGCAGAAATCACGGGGACGAAGATGGAGGCTTGGAATATTCTAGAATTAACCTTTTCACACTAGAGTAATTTGAATGTAAAAGTCCGTTCGTCTTGCTATAAAAGGAGCCTGAGCGACACTTGTAAAGGGGATGGACTTTTGAGAATTACAATGATCGAGCTTTCGACTATCACCTTTCATGTCTTCAATCCGAGCTATTTAGTATTGTTCGTGTTAGGGTTTGTCATAGCCTAACAATTGCCCACTTGTCATGTGTTTTCTTTTAAACAACTTTGTACCTTTCATAATTACTAGCATAATTTGAAATGGATACTACTAAAACAAAAAAACAACTTTCTCTCAGCTAGAAGCAATCATAAAATCCAAAATGCCTCTTTTCAAACATAACAGGCTGAATTTCACAACAGAATGCTCCAAGGAAACTGAAGCTTAATCTGTTCGTTTCCTGGTAGAAGAAAACTAAACCCTCCGAATTCTCAAAACCCTAGACCACACCAGATCCCCTCCGCAGGTCCCCTCGCCCAGCACCTCCCCGTCCCCGCATTTCGCTAGCGAGGGAGCGAGTGGCCATGGCCTCGTCCGCTGCCTCCTCCTCCTCGGCTTCCGCGCTCATCCGCCTCCCGGGCCCGGCCCACCTGCGCGCACCGCCACGAAGCGGGTGGCGGCAGCACAGCCCCGCCGCGCGACCGTCCGGTGCTCCTTTGCGCCGGTGGAGACGGCGAGGATAAAGGTGGTGGGCGTCGGCGGCGGCAACAACAACGCCGTCAACCGCATGATCGGTAGCGGCCTCCAGGTAGTGGCGGCGGTCCTGACCCGTCTCAGTTCGGAATTGATTTTGCCTTCTCGGCCGTTCGTAACAGCGTCTAGATCTGTTTGATGTAAATTTAGAAGTATTTACCCTTTTGCATTCTTCCTCCATATAGCTCCGTGACACTGTTAATAACAATGTATGTAGTTTAGCATATGAGGTTTTGTGGAGTAATGCTGTCCGGTAGTCTGCTATGAACTTTACAACAGTTTTGGTTCTAAAAAGTTACTTGTTTGATGAGCAACCTTGCTTACTTCCTCACCATCCAATTCCATGACTGCCACCACTCTTACAACAGTGATTTAGTTTAGATAAGAGGACTTGCTTAGTCATTGCTGTTGTTTGTGATATGCTTATCTTTAACTATTGGAGCATTGTTAAAATCCAGTTTATGATTTTGCTGCACGATCACTGTATGTTCTTTGCTGTCTCCTAAAATCTGATAACTGGACTATATTGGCTTCAGGGAATTGAATTCTATGCTATAAACACGGATTCCCAGGCCCTTATCACTTAGCACAGTATCCTCTGCAAATTGGAGAACAGTTGACTCGTGGACTAGGTAATGTTATATGCCCAACCTTTATTTTTTTAGACTAAAGGTCACCCGACTTATATTGAAAGCCAAAATAACAGTTTGGTGTTTTGGCTGGGTTAGCACATTACATTGGATAGATCAGAAAGGGCTGCAGAGCCTCAACAGCAAAACATCTAGGAGAAACGAAAAGAACCCTCCTTATTTATGCTTTACATGTGTAAAGAAAGTTTTCATACACCGCTCCTCTTCACACGCGCACCGATAATATAAATAATTTCTACTGAAAATGAATGTGCCCTGGTATTCTGGTACATATGGACCGTGTAGTTACTGTAAATTTCTACTTAAAATGTTGCAGATATTAGCTAGATTCACTAAATATGATAACATGTGCAACTGGTGGAAATCCAAATTTGGGAGAGCAGGCTGCGGAGGAATCAAGAAGCCATAGCCACTGCACTGAGGATTCAGATCTTGTCTTTATAACAGCCGGCATGGGTGGGGGTACTGGATCCGGTGCTGCTCCAGTTGTTGCCCAGATATCAAAGGAAGCTGGTTATCTCACTGTTGGTGTTGTCACCTATCCATTCAGCTTTGAAGGCCGTGCGCTCTCTACAGGTAAGTATCTGAAGTGTTCTCTCCCTCATGAATTCGAAATATTTGAAGTAGTAGCACTGATAATTCACTCCATTTCTTGCTGATCATATATGAACTGGAGGTCAGATATAGCATTGCCTACAGTTTGTCTCATCAGTTTTAGTTCCTGCCTATGCCCAAAGTACTTGCAAGTATCTAGGTGGTTTGTGGAGTGATATCTGCATGGTGAAATTATTAAACAATGCTCGCCATTATCAAAGATTTTCCCAGTGTGATAGTACAACCTTGTTCAAGTAACTTTCTTTTCTTGAGTTACTTGACATCATGACTTGTGTATACCCATTTCAGGCCCTGGAAGCATTAGAGAGCTGGAAAAAGTGTAGACACACTTATTGTGATTCCAAATGATAAGTTGTTAGATGTTGCCGATGAAAACATGCCCTTGCAAGATGCATTCCTTCTTGCAGATGATGTCCTTCGTCAGGGTGTGCAAGGAATCTCAGACATCATCACGGTGGGTGGTTTTTTTTCCTGTGCCACACTTAGTTGCAAATTGTGACCATAACTTCTGAGAACTTTGCAGATACCTGGACTAGTCAATGTTGATTTTGCCGATGTGAAAGCTGTCATGAAAAACTCTGGAACTGCCATGCTTGGTGTTGGGGTTTCTTCCAGCAAAAATCGGGCGCAAGAAGCTGCTGAGCAGGCTACACTTGCTCCTTTGATTGGATCATCCATCGAGGCAGCTACTGGTGTTGTGTACAATATCACTGGTGGGAAGGACATCACTTTGCAAGAAGTGAACAAAGTGTCCCAGGTTCGTTTATAATTCCTGGGAAGTGCTCCTGCGATTCTTTAATTGTTTTTAAATAATTCTGGGAGACGAAGAAATGCTGGGTATTCTCGACTAGAGTAGATGGATAAAATATGTGAATGTTTAGGCCATAGTGACCATATTGTTGCACTCATCCACTGGGATCAAGCCTTAGTGTATGAAGTATTAAATTAGCAAGCATGCATCATAAAAGTAATCACTCATTCACTGTTTGCAGATTGTGACAAGCCTTGCCGATCCTTCAGCAAACATAATTTTCGGGGCTGTTGTCGACGACCGTTACACTGGTGAGATACATGTGACAATCATCGCGACAGGATTTCCACAATCCTTAAGTCCTCCTGGCAGATCCAAAGGGAGCAGCACGGAAGGTGGAAGTTAAAGAGAAAGCAGCAACTTTCGCCCATAATAAAGCAGCAGCAGCTGTGGTTCAACCATCACCTTCCTCCACATGGTCCCGAAGACTGTTCTCGTGAGCAGTGACAGCACAGTTCGTTAGGCATACTTCCTTGTGGAACTGTGACCCCTAGCCGTAGGGCATTAGAGAGTTCTTTAGCTACCGGGAGACTTATAGCTTGGTTTAGCGTTGGATAGTAGTAGGTTCGATTTCAGTGTATGTATTGTTTGCTTTGTTTGTTTTTGAGATTCAGCACAGTGAGGTGGAGTGAAGTGCTCAGCACTGAACTAGTTTTTGCTGAAGATCTTGAGTACTTCTAAAGCCAACAACCTTGTGTTGGATTCTTGAGCCCCACTGTGTTTATCTTTATTGCTTATTACAGTTTTTTTTCTGGAACGTGCAAGAGAAGTGTGTTTTAATTATTTAAAGAAAGAAATAGGTCCAATCACATGCTGATTCCACGGCTGGGGTTAGATTTTTGGTTACATTCTCGCCCGTTTTAATTTGATGAAACTCCCACTTAAGGTTGCACGACACTGCACGCAGCAGGCTCCCAAGGTTAGCACGACACGCGCAGCTTGGTCGGCTCGGCAATCTCCTCATCTCATTCCCAAAGAAACAGCAGTAGGAATTGTTTCGTGCTGACATCGTCCTTACAAAAAGAAAATCCACGCATCGGAACAAAGAGGATTGGATTGTTACAAATAAAATGGAGGTTACTTAATTTTTCTCTAGTGTCCTCACTTCAACATCTTCCTGCTATGACAAGCCCATCCCCTTTGTCCCTGTCTTGCCACGGCCCTGCCCGGGTTCACGGGCACGGCAACGCGGCGGCGAGCTCCCCTGGCCATCGGCGAACGTTCTGCTCAGCTCGCCGCGCTCGCCGACGAGCTCCGTCCTGAACAGCATGCACCGTTCCCTCTCGGGCCCCGGTCTCGACGCGGCAGACGATGGGGCGCGACTTCCACGACGGCACGCCGAGGCCGGCGGAGGTCACAGCGGCGACCGGGGTGCCGCCGGGCCACGAAGCCTGGGGAGCAACGACGAGGACGCGGAGGATTGGAGTAGGAACCAAGCACCCCGAGATTTGCCGGCTCCACTCTGGGTCCTGGACGGTGAGGATTTGATACCGGCTACCGCTGCAGTCTGTCCAGGAGGTTGGACCCGCTAAAATTAGGGTTCAGGGTGCTATCCAGCACCTTGCTGCGGATAGCCTAAGACCATCACGCTCATCTAACTTCATATCCTCCTTCAAGCAGAATATTCCTTCCTCACAATCGAGATTCTCTCCTTTATACTACTTTCTTCGCACCCATCTTCCTTCATATTCTTCCTTCCCAACTCTGGGCCCACATTTTTATACCCGCCGCCTCCGCCCGCCCCTCTCTCTCTCTCACCCGCCTCCCACCGCCTGCCGGCTCCTCTCCTCCTCTCCTGCCATGGCCAGCGCGCCAGGCGCCGTGGCGAGTCTGTCCCCGACCATGGGCGACCGCCGGGGCCAAAGGCGCAGAGGCGCGACCGCCGCGCGCCGCTGCCGCTCCGGCCCTCGGCGGGGCGGCCTCCCGTGGCGGGTTCCACGGGAGGGCGGCGGGCGGCGGAGGCCTCTCCTCACGCGGCGGCCTCCTCTGGCGGCCTCCTCCCTACCGGCGAGGCGGGGGCGACAGAGCTCGAGGCGGGCGCGGCAGCTCGAGGAGGAGCGGAGGACGAGCGGAGGTGGACCCGATGGCGGTGGAGATCTCCTCGGCGGCGGCTCCTGCTCCATCCGGCGGGCGCCGTCGCGGCGGCGGCATCCTCGCCTTTCGCGCGCGCCTGCTTTGGCTCCGGGCTCCGGGGCGGCCTCGGCGAGCGGAGTCGGCGGCAGGCGGAGCAGGCAGTGAGCTCGTCGCGGGAGATCCGGCGGATCCACTGCTCCTCCTCTCCCACGGTGATGGCGGCGGCCTCGGCGGCACTTTCTCTCTCCCCTGTTGTCCGGTGGCGAAGGTGGAGGCGGCTTCACCGCGGCGGGCGGGCGGCGTCTGTGGCCTCGTGGTGGTCTCCTTCCGCGCGCCATCCTGCAGCGCTCAGCTACACTTTCGCGCTGTGGTGCGGCTCGTCGTCGTGGCGTCCATGGCGGTGGGCTGCTGCCCTCGCCGATTTCTTCCTCCGGTGGCGGCAGACGGCGCGCGTGGAGCGGTGCTCGATTCGGTGCTCGGTGGCGGCGAGCCCATGGCTCCGCCATCTCCCTCGCCCGCGAAGCCCTCCATGGCCCTCCCTCGCTCTCCCGTGACTCCACCATGCTCCCTGCTCCTCCTCCACGGGCGGCGCGCGCCGCCTCCCTCAAAGTCAACCCGGCGGGCGGATGCGCGAGCTCGACGCGGCCGACGCAGCGACTCCTCTGCAGCACCGCGCATTCCGAGCGCAGCGCGACCGCGAGAAGTTGGGTGCGTGGGCCCGCCATGACGGCGTCGCTCCGCCATCCCTTAGATATGGCGTCGATCAGCCGACGGGGAAAATGAAGGAGGGCTCCGCCCCATGCGGCCGAAAAAGCAGGATCCCGTCTGAGGAGGTTTTTGAAGGAGAGCGAGATGGTCTAAGACTATCTGCACCGGCATCTGGATAACTCCCTTATCCTGCTCGTTGTCCTTTCGGAAAGAAGCCCTTGCACGGCGTCACGCAAAACCACGCTACTATCCCGCGCCTCCCGTTTCCTTCAATCTGGCGTTCTCTCGGGAGAACGCGAAGGACAACAGGATGCGGGCCCGCGTGCCCATGGTCTAGCGCGCCATCCCAATCACGGAGCGAGCGGTGGCGGAGAAGAAGAAGACGACGCTCGGCGTAGGAGGCCCGTCGTCGGAGTGGCGGAGCATGGAAGGAGGTCCGCTCGGCGGCTCGTCGTCGTCGCCGTTCGCCGCCCTCGCCGAGGTGCTCCGCCGCCGCAACGAGGAGGGCGCCCGCCGCCGCCCGCACGGGATGCATCGAGCAAATCGAGCCCGCGACCATGGAAGGCAGCGGGAGCCGAGAGGAGGGCGGCCGAGAGGAGGGCATCGCGGAGGTGCGGTGGCGAGGCCGCCGGATCTACCCTCACCGCTTTGCCTCACACAGTTGAGGCCATCGAGTGGGGAGGCGGGAAGGCGGGCCCAGCGTGGCAGCTGTGCCTCCTCCGTCGGCCGCAAGGGAGAGGTGGGAGGTCGGCTGCCGTCAGCGCCGCCGTCTGAGGGGACCGTGTCGCTCATGGAGAGGAGTGGCCTCGTTCGCAAGACTCCTTGCCCCGACCGCCGGTGCAATCGCCGGCAGCGCCCGACGCCGAGCTGAGCATGAGGACATCGAGAAGAGGGACGCAGAGCTCGAGCCGCCATGGATCCGGCGTCGGCGCGGGAAGAAGATGAGGACGGCGGAGAGGAGGGGCCGCGCCACCGGGCTAGGCGCCACGGCGTGCGGTCGAGGTGCGCAGGGCATTGCCGAGCCGGGATTTGGGGCTCGAGGTGGAGGGCGCCGTGCTCCTCCGTCGATCTGTGCCACTTGCTGCGCCGGTGTGGCTGCCCTCCTCCGTCGGCAGAGCACTGGCAGACGTCTGGCTGGCGTGGCGTCCCGCCGCAGGGATCCGCGTCTGCCGGGCGTGCTCAGCGGCGGTGGGAGGACGGTGGAGGTGGGCAGCGCGCGTTGGTTCGCCTCGCTGGCCGCCATGGCGGGGGGGGGAGGTGGGCGGAGGAGCCAGGAGGAAAGAGAGAGGCGGGGCGGAGTAGCAGAGGAAGGGAGGAGGAGAGTAAAGAGAAGGAGACCACGACATGTGGCCCCACCGGAGTAGTTGGTATTGAGTAGAGATATAAAGGATGACGGGTGCGGGAGAAAGTTGTATAGAGGAGAATCATGATGGTAGGAAGGAATATTACTGTTTTTGGGGAGGATCACAGTATGGCGAGTGCAGATAGTCTAAGCCCTTGCAGGCTTGCACGCCATGGGACTGGCCGACTGAACGGGGCTGCCTGCATGCAGGCCCGGCCGTGTATCTAATTCTAAACCACAGAGTGTACGTATACTAATATACTAGTTATCTAGAGAACATGCGTGCACACAATTGATCACGTCGGAGACGTACACACGGAGGCAGCTCTGGCAAAAGCTCGCTCTTTCTTATTTCTTTTCTCTTTCTCTATATCAGTCCAGGTACTTCACGTGCAGGCCGGCTCTGGGGGTGGGCAGGCAGGGTGACGGCCGTGGGCCCATTGAGCTGTGGGCCCAGACCCTATATGTAATTAGTATTGTAGGCTTTAGTAATTAACAACCTCCAAGACCATAATCATTCCTGGCTTCCAGCCACGACATTTCGTCATCGCTATACAGTAAAGTTATTTTTACTCAGTATTATGGGTGTGTTTGGGATGGCTCTAACTTCGATGAGTGACTCGCTCCAAACTCAGACTCAAATTGGGGTGTTTGGCTACCAAAGACCATCCTCAGCTGTGGGTCCCACGACCCACTGTCGCACACAATTTTCTCTTCTTTCCGCACTGCAGCGTCCTCGCGCCACCTCCTTCATGCCCGTGGGCTGAGCTCCTCGCCAACACTACAACTCACGCCTCGCCTCCGCCTCGCCCTCGGCGACGGGCGACCTCGTAACATCCACGCGAGACTTACTGGTCGAGGAGGCGGCGGTGACCTTCTGGATCTGCAGTGCCTCGATCCCTCCTCGGCGGATGCGGCGGCCCCGCTAGCGTTGGTCGCGACGCACGGGCGCAGCGCCATAGCATTGTCGGCGCAGTGGGAAGGAGGAGGAACCAGTGGGAAATCGGGGTGTTTGGCTAGCTCCACCCGACTACGGCATGGAGTTCGGCTGCGGAGCCATGCCAAACACGCCCTATATATTAGAGCAACTCTAAGAGACTAGCTATCTTACTTGAGTAGCTAAAAATGAAAAATCAACAAAAACAACATTTCAACGTCTAGTCAAACACCCCGCTAGCTATCCTCGCTAGCTAAACTTGTGCCTTCACTAGCCAAAGGTGGCTAGTGCCCTCCGCTAGCTATCCTTGTGGCCCACCACCTCCCACCTCCCTCGTCGACACGTGGGCCTAGTTGTGGGATGGCTAGTCATTCATTTAGCTAGTTTGTTGGAAGAAGAGGAAATAAAGAGGAAGAATACTAGCTAAATGACTAGCTAAATGTGAATTTAGTTAGTCTAATTTAGTGAGTCTCTTGGAGTTGCTCTTATGCTACCAATTCAGGCCCATTCTTTTTGTTTGCCCAAGGGTCCTTGAAATGGTAGAGCCGGCCCTGTTCACGTGGTCTTTTAGTTCAAAATAGTAATAAATACTTAAATCAAAAACTCGTCAAACAGCTCTTAAACTTATGTTACATGTCACTTAACCATGATTAAACTAACTTGAGATAATAAGTTAAATGCACTAATTTAGTTAGTTTTTTTTAGTCGACTAGTTTAGTTAGTTAAAGAGTTGATTTGCACTAAATAAATGAAACATGAATGATATACATATTACACTTTTGTAATACTCGCATGATGGAAAATACACTCATAAACAATAGCAGTGCAAGAGCTGCTCAAATACCAGTAATAACTTTTTTTTATCTCCTGGACTCGTTTTATTTTCCTTTTATTTTCTTTTTGAAAAGGGGTGTCAGCAGAATCAAAAGTCAAAAAAGTCTCGGAACTTGCGGCAATCCCTATGCGGTTCATGCCAGTCAAATTGGGTAAACTTTGACTATGATGACTTCAAATTGATGTCTCTCAACTAAATTGTTTATAAAATATATTTCCTAATTAAATTAGTAGTACTTATTTCATGTCATAAATTTTATTATCTTTTTATATAATTTTGATGAAATTTCAAGTGGATTGAGTCATCGAAATGTGAGAATTACATTCTTTTGAGCAACCAAAAGAAAAATGGAGGCAACGCAAGTAGAGGGCCAGATCTTGTCCTGACGGTGACAGTGACAACGTCTGTGTTGTGCTGTCTGAATGTTGAATTTACAATCACCCGCACGCAACTCTAATCGCGTTGACCCGCTGCCACTACACTTGTACTGGAGTCCCACCATCATTTATTCTCCCAACCCCTTCTTCTCCAGCCGTCCCCATCCATTCCCTTTTCTTCTCCTTTTTCTTCAGATCCCGTGGCCACTGCGGCGGCGGTGGCGAGCAGGCGGCGGCGAGCTCGGTGGCCAGGAGGTGCGAGCTCCGCAGTTCGTCTCCTCCTCAAGTTTAGCTAAAAATTTGAACATTGTAAGGACAACTTATTCCTGTGTTATGTTTTGTGGTTAGCTGTTGGGAAGTGTGATATGCACTACATATCTGGGCCCATGATAACGGTGAAGTCGAAGGAACCACACCATTCTGTTGTGCATCAAGAAATCGAAAGTTGTGGATGCCCGTGCTAAAATTTGTTGCCCTGTGAAGTGCTGTCCTGAAATGTGTTGATTATGTGTGGTCACTCTGATTATGAAAACATGGTAGACGTCAAAACATGGTAGTTGTTTGGATTGTGTGCTCAAAGAGGAGCTTCCTTAGCATTTAAGTATTTATTCCAGAAGAGAATTGACGTTATCTATCTATAGTTCTACACTCTGCCAGGACTAGGAGCTACGGTGCTTCATTCAGGTGGCAAAGCTGGTGATCAGAGTCTAATTGATGATGTGCGTACACAATGCTGCCCGGCGCTCTGGCCCCTGGACCTGTGGATGGTGCTGAGCTGGTGATACAATCCTTGAGGAGCAGCTGGACTCAGGCTTTGCTGCCTGCTTGTGTAGGCAGCTGCTAGCTGCAAAAGAGAATGGATCGAAAATTGGGCAATGTCTTTGGTGGGAAATTGCTTGTTTGCTTTGTAATCACATTGTCATCCTGCTGGCAGCACCATTGAATGAAATGTGATTTGTAACCTAGAGGACATACTAAACTAAAATGATGATGGAGATTTGAGATGCATCAATTTTGTCTCTCTGAAATTGGAGGTGGGCGCTGTTCTGCTTGGCTTACATGATGTATCTGTATTTTGACTCCAAGTGAGCAGTAGTGGACAAATAGCACAGCGATCGCATGACATTACTGCATTAGGCATACATGTTTCCGTAAACACAAATAAACAAGCACAATTAAGTAGCACGGAGTTCAAACACTCCTCTCATCAAACACAAGTAGCTGTAGGGAAAATTGCAGAGGAAGTAATCTTTGAAATTACACAACTAGAGTGAGTAGCTGGTTCATTCCGCAGGTATTGCTGCTGATGCGGACACGGCGGCTGATGTTCGCCGTCGGCCTGTGGCTGGAGCGGCGGAGGAGCTGCGACTGCGGTGGGTGTCGCGTGGTGGCAGCGGGACGATGAAGTGCTTGGTCTTGGAGATGGTGTGTGTTACTCTTTCCGGTCAACACACAGCGCTAGATCGCGGGAACATCAAACGCTGAACGCCGAAGCTCCCGCCCGACCCCTGCCGATCGGTCGGGCGGCCACCGGTGGTGGCTGCAGGCGCGGTGAAAGCCTAAAATTGCCGCCTCGGGAGGGATCTGCCGAGGTGGCGCGCTTAGGGTTGCTCTCGAGGTCGGCAAGGCCACTCGTCTCTCGATGCCGCCGAGACAAACAAGGAAAGCACGAGGTTGAAAAAGCTAGAGTTTGAGAGATAAAAGTTGTAAAAGTAATGATCGATTGGGTGATCCCTCCTCAACCGTGGCACTTTATATTTATAGGGTGCGGAGGTCTTGCCCGCAAGGAAACCCTTTACAAGTCGAAATTCGCTAGGATTCCTCAATTCTACTACTCGGACTCGGGATCGGCCGACATTGTGTCGGATCGGGACCCGGGGCCACCGTCGCCGATCAAGGACACCGGTCTCGACCATGGCGTCGCTGATCGGCTTTGTGCCAATTTTGGGTGCGAACTGCGAGCTCCACGACTTCGCCGACCTTGAACCGGTGGGTCGTGCGCTTTTCTTCTTGATGCGCCCGCCGCATGTACTTGGGGTGCGGTGGCACGAACCACCTCCACCCCCACCTTGCCCGCCTTGGTCGTCACCACCGTCATCCGGATGCTCCTACCCATCGCTTCGGCGACAAAAAACAAATCCACCGAAGGCCTCCCGCCTCTCTCTCCGCTCGCCCGCCTCTCGCTCGCCCTCCTCCTCCTCCTCACGGCGTCCCGCCGCGCCGCCTCGCCAGCACTAACACGCCCGGTGCCCCGCCATCACCGCCGCCGCCCGCCACGCCCACCGCCATGGGTGCGTAGGTCTCGCCGAGCTCGCTGTGCCACCGCGCCTGCGCGACCTCCTTCTTCCCTTCCCTCCACCGCCCGCAGGAACCCGAGCCGCCACGCGAAGCTACTCCGCCCGACCGGCCCGGCCGCTTCCGCCAGGGGCCCTAAGCCGCCCCACGACCATCCCCACCGCCTGGCCTGCCTACCTCCCCCGGCCGGCCGGCAACTTTCCATGGCTGGAGGAAGGAGAAGAAGAAGCGGCCGGTCGCTGACAAGTGGGGCCCACACCGGCGTGATGGATTGTCAATCTGTCGCTGAAGCGACATATAGTATTTACCCCCGTCATCTGCTTCGCCGCCTCGATCCGGAGCCGAGGTGCCGCCACCTGCTGCGCCGCGGAGACGAAGGGGGAGGAGCTCAGCAGCATTCTCTCTGTTTCTCTCTCACTCAATTGAGGCACCATTCTTGCATCTTCCCTTCCATTTATCTGGTTGGCTGCACTGCATTGCGATCCTCTGCGGCTGCAGCCAACCACAGCAATTGTGTTGCACGCGTCGTTGTTAAAATTCAACACAAATAATGCATCAAACACCACATCCAGTAAAACGGCCGGAGACCGAGGCAACATCTGCTAAGATAGGAGCCAAAAGTAAATATAATTTTCTAAAAGGGTCCAAATGAAAAAACGTACCTCCTTTCTCTCAACCGGAGACCAACATCTGTCAGGATATGGGTCCAACTGTAAATATTATTTTATGAAAGGGCCAAAATGAAAAAGTATCTCCTTTTTCTCTTCACCTACTAAACCTCTCCAAAAACCCACTCTCCCTGTCCAAAATTCCACTCCGCACGGAGCAGCCTGCAGCCACAGCAGGAATCGGAAGGAATTCGGCACCTGTTCTCCTTGGCGGCCGCAACCGCCGTCGCCGGAGCTCCAACTACCACTCTTCGCTCTCAGGTTTGACGCACCCGCAGCTCTTCGATACACGCCTTTTTCTCCGTCGGCCAAAACTCTGACGCACTCTCCCTATCCAAAACCCTCATTCCGCAGGGAGCATCCGTTCCTGCCGCCGCATCCCATGCTCGACTAGTTTCCGGCCACCACCCGCCGCTGAGGTTAGAAAAATGTCTAATTTTACGGTTGTTTCCACCTTTGCTGAGCCCCTACGAGCAGCAGTCTGCAAGGGCTGTGGTTGCATATGGGGAATATGTGCTGTGCTGCAAGATTAGAAATTTATTGGTGCACGAGCTCAGGTTAGAATCTCAGAAGGTTAGAAAAATGACTGATTTCAGGGTTGTTTCCACCCTTTGCTGAGTCCATGCCAGCAGCAGTCTGCAAGGGCTGTTGTTGCATATGTGCTGATCTGAAAGATTAGAAATTTATTGGTGCACGCGCAATCCGCTCAGGTTAGAAAAATGGCTGATTTTTGCGCACACGCATGGGTGTTCCTGGTCATGCAATCTTTTATATGTGAGAATCATTTCTTCGAATGCTACTACTTCATGTGTATCTGCATAAAAGTCATGGCTTGGTGAAGTCAGCTTGCCTTGCCTACTTATGCCATGATTGACCTGATGCTGAATGCCTTGGTGTTGGTTCTCTGATAATGCCTTGTTCTTGGTTCTCTGAATGCGCATGGGTGTATTCTGGCAACCTTGTTGTTGGTTCTCTGAATCTTCAATGTTGAATGCCATCATTGACTGTCAAATTGATGCAGAAGTGATGAAGTGGCCAATGTCATGGTTGATTGATAGGAGAGGTCTGATGTAGTGCTGTGGTCAGGGTTTAGCAATCACTGAGGTAGTTCACCTATTGTAGGCCTAGCTGCTAGAACCATTACCTGTGCTTCCACCGCTAGAGCACAATGCTCTGTACTCCAACCTGTACAGTGGTATGCAAATGTTGAGGTTGCAGTGCTACTACTTAATCTGTATCTGCATTCTGCAGGGTATAAGTTGCATTGTTCGGAGGTGTTGCTGACATGGAGAATGAGAAGGTCCCAAGACCTTTCCCGGAAGTTTACAACTTGTTCTCCACACGGCAGACAATGATCATGGTAATGCCATCTTTTATTTGTATCTGCATTTGTGATGCAGCATGCGTTTCCATTCCATCTTTACTTCTTATTATTAATGTCATCTCTGCGATCTCTGCGAGTTAGGATGTGCCATCTCTGCGGTTCAACGTCAGAGACGCAGCTTCTCAGCTAACCCAAACAAGGGAGGCCCGCCTTTGTCGTGCTAGACACCTGACACCCGTGCTTATCGGGGAAAATCCTATCACCAAGAACGCCAACTACCATGGTGTTCTGATGCAAGATCATGAAGATGAAAGAAGGATGTTGATGTTGTTCTTCAAATATACCGATGGATATTTTGCAGGGTTTCAGAGGTGGGAGGAAGGGTTTCAGAGGTGGGAGGAAGGACTTTGGGGTAGGAGATTTTTCTTCAACGATATGGTTGATGCAGATGAGGTTCCAAAGTTTTTCGATCCAGTGAAGATGGGCCTGAAATCATCCCACTCTGGCAGAGGGTGAGTACGGTCTTATTCAACATTTTGTTATATCTGCTGACTTAGAAAAATAAATACAGTGACTTTCCAGAGCGTGCAGCAATTGTTGACATCTTCCAGATGTTAGTTGGGTGTGAAGACCAGGCACATTGATGATGACAATGTTGTGAGGGGTCTGTCAAAAGCTATGAAAGATCACATGAGGATAGTCTTGGGTATGATTATAATCCTATTCTGCGAGGCCACATGGTATAGAAACTCAAGTGAGAGCCTTATCAATTGGTTCTAGTTAATGATTGTTTCCATCTCATCTTGCACATCGTCAGATCTCCAATATGTCCAATCAAGTTTGCTAGTGTCATTGTTGGGAACCCAAGTGATGCTAAGTAGAGATTATGTGGATTGAAAGCATCATTCAGGTTCATCAGGGCTCACCTCCTCTTCTACAAGATTTCGGTTCGAGTGTTGTTCGCCGACTCAACAAACCTCGCAGACAATTCTAAAAATAGGTATACATACATAGTTAAATTTGTTCTTAAATATATATTATTCTATTACATGATTTTTAACTTGTTGAAATAACAATTCTAAATATATATAAAACATAATCTTCTTATGTTTCCAAATTGTATTTCTTTAAATACATCTTAACATTTTAACTAAAATAATTGTTCATGGGTCATCATACATTTTAAATATGTCATGGTAACTTCTAAACTTTAGTCATAAAAAATTATTTGTTAGTTATTTTTGTTGAAAAATTAGTAGATCACAATGTAGTTGCACTAACCAAATAACAAAAATAACTAGTGTTTTTATAATATCTTATTTAAAAATATTCACTTTTTTAAGTAGTGGTGATAGTTTTGTTAAAAGATCATTTATCTAGAACCATCATTTAAAAGAAAAAATCTTTATATTACTTTATATTATCTTGAAAGAAGTATATATCTATTTGATTTTGATGATATTTTAAAAGTATTCTTCACAAGATAAAATGTTTTTGAGATAAAATGATGTATTATGTTAATGTAATACTTTAGAAAAATAAGACTAAATATTAATATCACATTCAGACTACTCGTGTTCATTGCACGTTGTGTCCTTGTTTTCATCCATTGGCGTCGTCTCTGCCATGCACCGTGCACATCGTCCCGTCGGCAGTCGCGGTTACTCGTGCTCATTGCGAGCGCTCATTACTACCTCCTCCACGAATGTGGCTTATCGATATCATCTATCTACGCAGCGTGCTACTAGTGTGATGTCACCTACCTCTGCAGTGTGCTACTAGTGTGATGTCGTCAATCTTCCCCGCATGCAGGTGCCGCGCCACGGGCGCGTTCCGCCTCACGCGCGTGCACTGCTGCGTCTGAGCTCTGCCCTGCGCGCAGTCACCGCGAGCGAGCTCTGCCTCGCATGCCGCCGCTGAGCTCTTTCTCGCGCCCAGGCTCTCGACGAGGAGATCACGTGGAGCTTCTCACCATCAGCGGGGATGGACTTGGGCGGTCAGAATCGACGAAGAATGGTGGTTGGCGGCCAGCTCGAGTCTTCGTTGGTGGCAGTGTTCCGGAGCGGATCGATGACAGGTGGCGGAGCAGCTCCTCGACGTCACAGATCCCGTGGAGGCGCTGGCTTGCTCTAAGGACGCCCAGGTGCGGCGAATCGATGACGGTCGGCGACACTTGGCTCTCTGCTCTGGTTTGGGAGGTAGCGACGCTTATGAGGACGAGCGAGGCAGGTCAGTCATACGTAGCTGTCGGTGGGCTCTTATACACAGCAGGTGGGGCCATATACACGGTAGGTGTAGAAAATGGCATGGATGGGGGAGATATGAAATTATAATAGCAGATCTCCGAATAGACAAATTGTAATGGTGTTTTTCCAAACTCAAAAAATTGTAATGGCCCAGATAAAAAAACCGTTTTCTTTTGGTTGGGCGACACTAGAGGATAAGGTAGTGATTGGTAGGCTGCACTAGCTTCTAGCCTGACTAACTCTAACCCTAGCCAACTTTAATCAGGCTAAATCAATGCAATTTCCTGGTGTTAAAGATAGCTTGAACTTGCTATGCTCATATTTGGTATGTTGCACAACGTGATAAGATGATCATGTTTTTCTATAGGTGAAGTTACCCCATCTTCTCTCCCATTCTCTCTTCCCAATCCATCTCTCCGCCACAAACGAGGCACTTCTCCAACATACTGAATTTTCCTTCTCGATGGCGGCGACGAGCACCCACGTCGACACAAGAGTAGGCTGGCGCGGCCCAAAGCTAATTCGCTTTTGCAACCATGGCATGCCTACTCTGGAGCCGGCTCGAGCTCTAGTGCCATCGATTCGAGGTTTGGTGTTGTCGAATCGAGCTCCAACGCTGTCGAATCGAGGTGTGGCGTTGTTGGATCGAGATTCGGCGTGACCAAATCAACGTCCATCATGGGACCCTCACCAACCTCTGTCGGGTGAGGTCGCCACATGGAGCCACCGCTAGTGTCCGAGCGAGGGTCGTCACGTAGGGTCGTATAGGCAAGGTCCACTACGGGGCACGAGGTCCTCATGGCTGGATCCTCGCCACCGCCATCCGCCGACCGTCCGAGCGAGGGGGGGCTGTCACCGCTAGGCGTGTGGCGAGGTCCGCCGTGCGAGGCCGCGATCGGACTACGGGCGAGCTCCATCGTGACTGCCATCGCCGGCCATGCGCGAGGTTGGTCGGGGCCACGATCGAGTCTGGCGAGCTTGAAAGGATATAAGATGTCAACTAGAGGGGTGAAAGTTTATCGGATAATCTCCGGTGTCTCCGGAGATTTGTCTGCGAATTACCGGTAGTTTCGGAAATTCAAAGAAATCTGCGATAATCCGAAGATGTTAAGAGAAAACTATAACCTGCCAACATTAAGTTAGAAAGTAAATCACTGAAAATAGATTAGGCACAGGAACACTAGAGACATCCAAAAGTTGATAGAAGAACTAGCAACCTTCTAGAAAAGGAGATAGGAGCAAACCCTAGATAGAAACGCTATGCAAGAATATGAACAACAAAAAGCACACAAGAGACCCAAGGTTTGTTTTCGAAGTTGACCTCACACCTTACGCCTACATCTTTGTTGAGGAACCCACGGAGGTGGGCTTATGCACCAAGCCACTTTCATCTCTAACGACCACAAAGATCGAGTTAGAGCCACTTACTTAATTCGTAGGGGTAATACAAACCTCTCATTGACATGCACACAATTGGATGTTCCACAAGCAACACCTAGCCGCTAGGCTCAAGGCTCCAAGAGTAACAAACACGAAATCTCGGCGAGCGAAGAACGAAGGTGCTCAAGAGATGGTAATTTAGCTCACTAGCTTGTCTCTCTTGCCCTAGCCTTGAATCTTAACTTTAATCCCACCAAATTCACCAAGGAAGCAAAGGGAGTAAAGAGAGTCAATGCACATAAACAACTCAGGAAGAAGTTAGGTCAAGAGAGTAAATGTGTGAGGGGCTATTTATACCCCTTCACTCCGAAATTAGTCGTTAAAGTTACGGAATAATCTAGACAAGGTCCAGATTCTGGAGCTCTCAGGTTAGCACACAAAATTAATATCTCAAATTTAGTCCAAGTGTTGAGGTGTCTCTCAAGGTATTGTTAGTATATCTAAAGCACCTTGTTTCCTGAAAAGACCATGGACTTCGTATCCCTCTTAATAGTGCAGCATTCTTATACTCAAATTCAAGTAGAAATAATTAAATCTTGAGTAGAGCCACTCCATAATGTGTTTTCCCTTAGAGATATGTCCATGCATGCTTCATTGATTTTAATACATGCTCTTAGAGATATGTCCATACATGCTTCATTGATTTTAATACATGCTCTCAATACTTAGAACTTCATTAGATACTTAAGTGTGTTATTAATTCACCAGGCCAAGATACTCTTCAGAGCTTCACTGTGCCACCGCCGCTGGCCATGCATGAAGAAAAAGATGAAGGAAAGCATGTGGCTGCTTATCAATCCTGCACAAGCGGAAACGGGAATGAAATGTGTTTCCCACTAAACAGGTTGTAGCTCCTTTTTTGATAACCTAAAACCCTAAGCATCCTATGCAGCCTACCAATCACCAATGGGATGCATTACATAGTTATGCCACAAGTTCTGAGGCTTGTGGTTCCGCTGCACTGCACCGCTTTCTTTTAAAAAGAAAAGATAAGAAAACGAGTCCAGAAGATAAAAAACTTACTGATATTTCATATTTGGGTACCTCTTAAACTGCTATTGCTTATGAGTGTATTTTTCATCACCCAAGTATTGCGAAAGTGTAATATTTATATCATTCATGTTTCATTTATTTAGTGTGAATCAACTCTTAACTAAACTAGTTAAATCATGATTTAATACTTTAATGCCATGTAACATCAGTTTAAGCCATCTAATCATCTTACTATCAGCACTACGTTTGTCTCATAATATAGTTATTTCTGAGTTCTTAAGTGGGGCATCTGCCAAGGTCTAAAATACTCTTCATGCATGCAAATCAATTAGTATGACATGTAGATTTGCATGCAGGTCTGACACCAATTAAATAGCAAAAGTATACTTACTATCCTATTAATTAGTGTATAAAATTAATGAAGGGCAGTATGTACTTTTATTCCACTTCCTTAATTTGTTCGAATTTCTTTTAAATAGCTCTTGTATTTTGTTAGTCAAATTTGAAGATTGTACTTCTTTGTAAAAATAGAAAACCTAAATCCATGAGGTAGTCCGAGAGATTAGAAAATGTGATAGTAGAACCTGGCTGGGCCAACATTTGTGCAGAAAACACCCTGTCCAAGGCTCGTCTTCGTCTTCTTCCCTGTCGCCGTCCTGAAGCCAGCGACCATGGCGGAAAACGCCAGCGAAGTTGTATGTACACGGCGCCTCACGCCGCCGCCCACCCTGTAGCCGCCATCATCCACTGCAACCACGCCGCTGGCCGCCCTGGAGTCCACAGCGTGCCCCGAAGCCCTCGGCAAACATGCGGCGCTCGCGCGCAGTCGATCGCCCGAGGACGCCAGCGCGGAGACGCCCTGGCTGAATGTGTTCGAGTCGACATGGAGACGCCCGCAGCGACGCGTCGTGCTCGTGCTCCCCTACGACCCCAGCCTAAGCCATCGCTCATCGCACTTCAGGGGCGAGTAGGGACTGTAAATTTGCTCACCGTCCTCGGCAGCGGATCGTGCCACCGGCAACCATCTCCGGTCATGTACTGGGAGCTCATGCTTGCCTTCTTGGCTACGAGAACATGAGCAGAAATTGGAATTTTGGGAGTGCCTACAGTATGGACTCCAACTTGACTGAAACATCAGCGCCTGGATCACTATCTTGGGAGCACAGAACTCACGATAATATTTTGGAGTACAAGCATCTCGGAAATACAACTTTATTGAACAAGTCCTCGTGTCATGACAACTGATGACTCTCAAAATACATCATTGCTCATCTGATTTGCTAGCCAGAACCATTGAGCTAATGAGCTGTTCTCAGACATTACATTTCCTCAACCTTAGAGACCGACTATTTCCTACATTGCTCCTTGCACAAGTTACAAAGGATCATCACGAAACCAAAGAAGCTGTGATTTCACTCCATCACTTCAGGAAAAACCTTATTACACATGACCAAAAAATTGCTCAGGCGGAATGCCCTTGTTCACCCAAAGAGTGATCGGCTTTTGTTCCGTTCAAGCCGAGCCTCCCTCTGCAAAATATTCAAGCGCAATGGATATAAGATACTCAACAGTGGGAAAGAAATGGAAAGAAAAATGTGGCAATCAGGTGTACACAGAGTGCTTGTCAGTATATGAAATAGTACCGAGAGGAACATTCATGTTAAAAGGCAAAGTTTCTATACAGAATTACAGACTAGTCCATATTAATGAATCAAATAACCTGATTTTTTAGCACTTGAATATAAGAAATATCATTTCGATTTGTAACAGAAACAGAAAACACAGCTCCCTGGGCATGCATAATTATATTGTTATTTGTTATTGTAGACAATTATTACATTCAAATCTTATCAGAATTGCTAGTGTATTAGCAGGACACAAATCAAGTTCATCTGTGACTTTATTCAAACCTATATAATGATTGTAGCATATAACTTTCTGTATAGGTTTCAAGGCACAGCCTTTACTGCTGGTTGTAACATCAGAAAAGGATAGCTCCAAAAAGAGGAGAAAGAAGGGAAGAAACAGGACGGCTTGAGAAGGTGATATAGGGGCTGTTTAGATGCCCAAATTTGCACTATGGGAGGTTCTGGCAACAGAAAAGATAGGATGTCGTTATTTGACCATCGTAAAATTGCAAGTAAAATTGCAACAAATGGAAAAACAAGGCTATAATCACCAAAGTGGATGGCCCTAGAAATGTCGGTGCTAGCAATATGAAAATCAGCTTCCATTTGCTCGTACGCTTGTGAATCAGATGCACCCTATTAAGCACAGTTGGGAAGTTGGGATGCTACATCACAGTGCCCAGTTTTGTTGGTAGATGCCAAAGCTACTAAATTACTGGTGATACATTATCTAAAGAGGAAAACATGCATTTTACAGCAGCCAGATTTTCTGGGGCAAAAAAATAGTTCCCCCATTTGAGCGCAGATGGCTACTGTATGGATCTGTGTTGAAACTATATGCAGTGCCAATATGACATGGTTAAAGGGCTGTGAGTCTATGTGGTAATCATGGGATCACCCTTCGCTGAGGTCCTTCAGGATGCACAAATTTGCTCACTTGGAGCCTCAGGACAACTAACAGGAAGTAAGATGGTGTGAACCAACTGAAGCCATCCATCACCAAGGATTACAGAGGAATCCAGAAAACAAAAGACAAACCTCTTTCTTCTTGCACTCCTTGTAATCGTCGAACTGCTGCTGGCACTTGCTCTTGTCTTGGTTAGCCTCCAAACCTGTAAGAAACAACGATAGCATAAGCGAACGACCATACACGCATGCGATTATCAAGAAAAAGAGCTGGCCAGAGGACGCGAGCGTGTTAAGGGATCGAGGAGACGGCGGCGCCGCGGCGGCCAGATTGGGGATTAGGGCGGGGTTTGGGTACTTGGGCGCGTACACTTGAGGGAGGCGGTGTACTGGGGGAAGCAGTCGGAGTCGGCGATTCTGGCGGCGCTGGGGTACGGCGGCGGCGGCGACGTCCCCGGGGACGCGCGGTGGTGGGTGGGGACGCCGATGCTGCCTGTGCCGTCGCCATGGGTGCCGCGTCGTCGTCTTCCTCCTCTCCTCTTTTGGGCCTTGGACTAGACTAGAGTGTCCCCGTTTTCTGATTGTTGGTAATGGGCCGTCAGATGAGTAGTATATCTAATATGGGCCATAATGAGAGTGCGAACTTATGGGCCTAAAAGGTACTATCTTCTCATTTCCATCAGATAATGTAATTTGGCAGCATCAGAACGTCAGAAGAACCGGAGATTGGTAGTGTGCGGGAGACCAAGCTCAGTCAGGACAAAGATCATCATGTGATGGCTGATGATATGTAGAAAACAAATGTGGGCTCCACCACAGTTTAACAACTCCTGAAAGCACCGAGCAGCTAGCTGATCAGCATCCGTATTCTATCCTGATCCTAGTCTTACTATTACTAATTGAAAACTCCTTTCAAGCCTCTTCACATGAAGTCACATAGTAATCTTAGGTGGACAGTCTAAAAGAGAAGCCTCCACATGAAGCCACCTAGGAGTCTTATGTGGACACTCTAAAAAATATTATTGATTTTAATAGTCGTTGGATGTATTTTGTTTCTAAAATTACCCACCTATGCCATTATGAAGAATTAACAAAAACAACCCTCCTATATCTTTGTCTAAATTATCCACATGTGTCACTATAGAAAAATTAAATCTCTCTCGGTCACATCTAACACAATAAATCTCTTTACTCAATTAAAAATTGTCCAACTATCCTATCATGCCACCCATTATGAAGAATTAACAAAACAACCCTCATATATCTTTGTCTAAATTATCCACACGTGACACTATAGAAAAATTGAATCTAAACCATCTACCAGTCACATCTAACACAATAAATCTCTTTGCTTCAAATAAAAATTGTCCAACTATCCTATCGTGTACATACATGTAATGTAATGTAACATAATTAGTCTCTTATCTTTTATCTCTTTCCTATGTTTAAACCATAAAAGAATATATTCTAAAAGGATCTTTAGACAATGCAACTGAAAAATTAGAACGTATATATATATGCCGATTAGATTTTTCTTATCTTGAATCTCTCTTTCACACTTTAATCATAAAAATCCATCATAAATTGGAAGCTCCTTTGAAGCCTCCACATGAAGCCACATAGCAATTCTAGGTGGACGGTCTAAAAAGAGAAGCCTCCACATGAAGCCACCTAGAGTCTTATGTGGACACTCTAAAAAATATCATTGATTTTAATAGCCGTTAGATGTATTTTGTTTCTAAAATTACCCACCTATACCATTATGAAGAATTAACAAAACAACCCTCCTATATCTTTGTCTAAATTATCTACATGTGTCACTATAGAAAAATTAAATCTCTCTCGGTCACATCTAACACAATAAATCTCTTTACTCAATTAAAAATTGTCCAACTATCCTATCATGCCAGCCATTATGAAGAATTAACAAAACAACCCTCCTATATCTTTGTCTAAATTATCCACACGTGACACTATAGAAAAATTGAATCTAAACCATCTCGGTCACATCTAAGACAATAAATCACTTTGCTTCAAATAAAAATTGTCCAACTATCCTATCGTGTATCATCACATGTAATGTAATGTAACACAATTAGTCTCTTATCTTTTATCTCTTTCCTATGTTTAAACCATAAAAGAATATATTCTAAAAGGATCTTTAGATAATGCAACTGAAAAATTAGGACGTGCGTCTATATATATGCCGATTAGATTTTTCTTATCTTGAATCTCTCTTTCACACTTTAATTATAAAAATCCATCATAAAAGGTTGTTAGCAAATACAACAAATTATATACTTTATCCGTGCATATATAAAATTATAAAATGAGAGATGACATCTTTCAAGAAACATCTCTTTTGTGTATTGCTTCCATCAACTAGGGATTGCTACTTTCACCAACGGAACTAGGTCCCTCACGCTATTCAATGAAAATGTACGATCAACCTAAGCATTCTTCTATGGCTGCACGCAACCTTTTACACCCATTGGTTACACTAGAACACTAGAGATCCATCACGACGAGACATTATTTTCGAGTTTATTTGATTTCTCTTCTACAATTAGATAATTTTAAATTATTTATTATTGTTGATCTGTTGTGTGCTACTGATTAGATTAATTTTTCATAGCATATGTTATGACTACTAAATTATTTGTTTATTGTTAGGTCTAGCATGCTAGGTGTAGATGACTTGCTTCTCAAAATTGTTCTCAAACTTATTATTTTCAATTCTTTCTATCAAATTATATTTTACTTGATTGTTATTTTTTTACCATAACTTATGTATAGAAATTTTTCAAATTTGTATATTATGTTTTTGTATGGAAAAATAAGACAATTAGATCCATCATCATCTTTTGCTAATGCAGTTGAACAAGTTGCAATGGTGAACTTTGCTGAAAAAAGAAGTTGCAATGGTGAATAAAACCTTAAGTGAAATTAGATCGGGAAATGAATTGTGGAACATCAAGTAAAGGGTAACCAAATTGTGGATATGTTCCGTTTGATTGCCTTTTTGTATTGTTTTCAGTTTACAAATTATTAATGATGATGAAAAAAAGAACCATAATGCACAGTGTTATCAATAAGACCTATATGGAAAAGTTTAAACCACTGATTTAAGAAGGAAATATGTACATAATTGCAAATGTCAGAGTCACACCAACAACATAGAAGTATCGACTAATGGAAAATGACAGGATCGTACGTCAACTTCTTACCCCCAACTACTCTAAAAAGGTTCAAAGATAATGAAAACATTCCAAAGTATAGTTTCAAGTTCATGATCACAGATATGCTTTCAATAAGAATAAATGTGGACACACACCTATAAGGTAAAACATTGTTAACTTTACAATTTCTACATTTTCACTCATTTTACGACCATTTAATAATAATTCATATTTATGTTTCATAGATTTTATAGGAGTCACAACACACATTGGACCCATAGAAGAAACAAGAACAAATTTCGGATTTATCAAAATCCGTGATATTTGGCTCTTGATTGAGTAATTCTCCTTTTTTAAGTAGAAAGCAGCTACAAAAGTTTCAACACTTACATGCATGCTACAAAACCTACATTGAATGAAAAATATCTTCCATAGTGCCCATCAAAATAATTTACCAGTGATATCATAATATGGTCCAAGAAAACGAAGCAAATCATAAAATACATAAAAACAAATAATACACTGGTGGAACCGTTCCATATAATGATCTGAATTATTAATTATTCATTTATAAATCATAAACTAACCGACGCGTCATTTTAAATGCAAATGCCTCCAACACACTCATATACTCAAATTAAATTATCTCTTGATTAGTGCTACATTGTAGCAAATTGGAACAAGAAGAAGATAAGAAATATTGAGATTTGTGTCTTATTATTGCGGTGGATCTTTCAATAAAATAGAGTTAATTGTACTTATTATTTTTCAAGCATATTATGCAATCTAATCTTAAAATTATAAGGATCTATCTCAAATTATGTTGATCAAATGCTAATTAATATATTATATTTATGGTCTATTTTGCAAAATTGTGTGAACCTTATTATGATGCCCCTAATAAAAGTAAACAATAATTACTAATAATTAAAGTAAAGTGCTAGCCCGTGCGGAGGCACGGGTTGACGGACTAGTTGGCCAAATGCAGAAGCAACCCACGCACATCATTGGACGATAAACCATTAAGAAAAACCACACCATTAGTTTGACCAGCAATCCAAGAAATTCTGTAAGCATTGTATTTCTATCAGCCTGTGTCTATCACAAGACTACAAAGCCCAAGAAATAGCCGTGTCTTATGCCTGAATGACGTGCATAAACGTACTCATATATCCTGTGTTGCATCCTAGTTTACCCGGGAAAAGCAGATAGTTAACCTCTGATCCGTGATGATTTTTTTCAGCTAGCCTCGCATCAGAAAGGAAGGGATGACTTGCAGCGGAGTAGATCCCGTTTCCCAAGCCACGATCTTGATTTGTCGTCTGGCCGGTGGTGACCTTTAAGAAATGACCTGAGCCACCTGCTCGATCGGATCTTGAAACCAAAGCTCCAATTCTTGCGAGCTCAAAACTCGAACAACCGAGAGATGGAATCTCGATCGGTCGCGCAGCACGATTCCATCATTCCATGTGCATCCGAGGAAATATTTCACACATGGACGACGCAACTTGCCAACAAATGCTATTGAGGCTCGAGGGGCTATTTTATCCGGCACTTTCTCAGCAAAGCAGGAGCGCGACTTGAGGAGAAGCAGAGCAACCGGAGAGGCAGGCAGGTGACCCGTCCGCTTCGCTCTCGTCCGCGGCGCTCGCCATGGCGGCGCTTCCTCTTCTCGCCGCGCTCGCCGCCGCCGCCGCCTTCCACCTCTGCCTCCTCGCGTCTCCGTCTGCCACTGCTCTTCGGGTGGCCCCCGCGACCACGAGCGAGGGCGGCCATGTCCGCAGGACGGCCTACCATTTCCAGCCCGCCAAGAACTGGCAGAACGGTAACGCGCTGACCTGTCTGTCTCCAGGAAACTGTGCAATTGCTTCATCCAGTCCAACAGCAGTTTTCGCTGAACCAATTCGTGTGGTTTTCCGATGGTTTGGCGAATTGCTGATCCCGATGGATTCTTGCTGATGATCATCCCGGCGCCGAGCAGATCCGAATGGTACGTGCTGCTTCTTGCCCTCTGTTGTTCTTCCGTTTTCTTCTGGCTTACTGCTATGCCTGACAGACATATGATCTTGCTTTGCTCTGATAAAGCTGAATTGGATCACTTTAATCATGTCTTGAGCGTGTCTAATTGAACCGCACAAATTAAACTTCATAGCAGTCTTTTTTTTGCGAATCATAGTAGTCAGCAGCTTAAATCTAGCCATTGGTGGTACTAGATAAGAAAGCAGACAACGAAAGGAAAAAATCAGGGAAGATGCTCGTGCGGCCCACGTTGATAGGGTGGATTCTGCTGCCAAGTGTGCCTGCCACCGTGGACCTACTTGGAGTTGGCATGCTTGCACGCAAGCTTGCCTTGCCGGCTCATGCCTCAGCATTCAGCAAACCCTGAACAGGAAATTATCTTGTTCCAATTCAGTATTAAAAACAAATCTTTGATAGTTGAGATAATTCAGTTAATAACTACGCAATTCTACATTTCCCCTAAAATCACCAGACCAGATCACGAGATCGGTTATACTGTCTCACTGTCTGTCACTCTAGTTGTAACGCTAACCTGCTGATCAGTGATCATGATACACTTCCGATTACTGAAAATTTAACGACCACTTCCTTCGTAACACGCACAGGGCCCATGTATTACAACGGCATCTACCACTTCTTCTACCAGTACAACCCGCACGGCGCGCTCTGGGACATCGGCAACCTCTCCTGGGGCCACTCCGTCTCCGGCGACCTCGTGAACTGGGCCGCCCTCGACACCGCCATCGACCCGACGGCGCCCTTCGACATCAACGGCTGCTGGTCGGGCTCCGCCACCATCCTCCCCGGCGGCACCCCCGCCATTCTCTACACGGGCATCGACGCCAACAAGGAGCAGGTGCAGAACGTGGCGTTCCCCAAGAACCCGTCCGACCCGCTCCTCCGCGAGTGGCACAAGCCCGGCTACAACCCCGTCATCCCGCTCCCGCCGACGTCCCCGGCGACAAGTTCCGGGACCCCTCGACGGCGTGGCTCGGCCGCGACGCGCTCTGGCGCATCGTGGTGTCCGCCGAGGTCAGCGGCGTGGCGTCCACGCTGGTGTACCGGAGCCCGGACTTCGTCCACTGGGAACGCAACGCCGCGCCGCTGCACTCGTCGCGCGCCGCCGGCATGGTCGAGTGCCCGGACCTGTTCCCGGTGAAGGCCGACGGCGAGGACGACGGGCTCGACACGTCGGCGAACGGCGCCGGGGTGAGCCACGTGCTCAAGCTCAGCGTGATGGACACCCTCCAGGACTACTACATGGTCGGCCGGTACGACGCCGCGGACGCCTTCGTGCCGGCGGAGCTGAGCGCGGCGACGACGTCCGGAACTGGCGGCGCTTCGACTACGGCCACGTCTACGCGTCCAAGTCCTTCTTCGACGCCCGCAAGAACCGGCGCGTCCTGTGGGCTTGGGCCAACGAGTCCGACAGCCAGGCCGACGACGTCGCCCGGGGCTGGTCCGGCGTCCAGACGGTGCCGAGGAAGCTGTGGCTGGACAAGGACGGAAGCAGCTGCTGCAATGGCCCATCGAGGAGATCGAGACGCTGAGGAGGAAGCGCGTCGGGCTGCGCCGTAACACGGTGCTGAACGCCGGAGCCATGAACGAGATCGTCGGCGTCGCCGGGTCGCAGGCGGACGTGGAGGTGGCGTTCAGGGTCCCGAGCCTGGAGGAGGCCGAGGCGCTCGACCCCAACTGGCTGCTGGACCCGCAGAAACTGTGCGGGGAGAAAGGCGCCTCCGTGCCGGGCGGCGTCGGCCCGTTCGGGCTCATCGTCATGGCCTCCGGCGACCTGCAGGAGCACACCGCCGTCTTCTTCCGGGTGTTCAGGCACGACGACAAGTACAGGGTGCTCATGTGCACCGACCTGACGAGGTCATCTACGAGAGCTGGGTGTACAAGCCGCCCTATGGAGGATTCATCGACATCGACATTGAGGAGCACAAGACCATCAAGCTAAGAACCCTGGTGAGTTCATCTGCCGCTTTTAGTAGTAAGGTGCAGAAAGGAGATCGAATGACACGGTACACTGAAAACAGGTTGATCACTCGGTGGAGAGCTATGGCGCTGAGGGAGGCCTGCATCACGGCACGGGTGTACCCCGAGCACGTAGAGACGAGCAACAGCCACATGTTCGTGTTCAACAACGGACGGACAAGGTGAAGGTGCCCAAGCTCGAGGCGTGGGAGCTCGCGGCGGCGACAGTGAACGTTGGAGACGAAGGCCTGGTGTTGTCTGAATCCAAAAACGAAACTGAATCCAATTAGAGAGCTTCATTAATCTCTTCACATCGAGCCGGCTGATTTTCCCACGGCCCGTTTGATTTGATGGATACATATATAGAGAGAAAGAAATTGTATTTCGAATAAGAAACATCAGCGAACAAACGTTATTGTGAAGAATTCAAAATCAAATTCCCTGATTTTGCTGGGATGGGGTAATTTGAAACACCCTGATCTTGCACACTGACAGGTGATAGGGCTATAATTTCGAGGACATGTTGGGCAACACGGATTTGGGGATTTCTGGCCCTGAAAATGCGATGAGCTTTCTGACCCTGACGTTTCACCCGCATAGAAAAGAGAGATAGCGCGTTCCACCAAAGTAAACAATTGCTGAATTACTCAGCACCTCATCCGCTTAGCAGTTGGCACCACTTTTATTGGTGCTTAGGCACGAATCAAGAGATTGACACAAGCAGCCAAGTCAAAAACAAGTGTTAAACTTGGAGACTTGATGGACTATGCGTCTCAAGTCTTCTGCAATCGCAAGCTAGCTATCAACATTTTTCAGTAGCTATATAAACCACCCTCGTCCGGCCATGGCAATTAGCAACGGCGTGCACTTCCACTTTCACCTTCCGCTCTGTGCTCTCCATTTCGTCGACCTCCCATCCCCGGCCGACTGACGCCATGAACGGCAAGCAGCACCTGCACCATGGCCGCCATGGCAGAACTGCTACCACTTCCAGCCTGCCAAGAACTGGATGAACGGTACGGACGCCCTGTGCTTGATCATATCAAAGTAACAGAGTTCAGGAGAAGCAAACAAACTGACTTTTCCTTTTGACCTGCATCTGTATCTCTCCATCTTGATGGAACACGTGTGATGAAATTGAACAGATCCAAACGGTACGCATCCTTTTTATCTCTCGGTTCTTTCCCAATAATTTCCCGTTTCTCTGTTCTACATCTTTGCAGAAAATTCAGTATAATTTTAAGTAAATATCTTCCAATTTAAAATTCAGTATATGAGACCTGAGAGTGGAAGCCATTTCCCGTTCTGTGGCAGGGCCTTTGTACCACAACGGCATGTACCATTTCTTCTACCAGTACAACCCGCACGGCCCGACATTTGGCACCGGCAAGCTCTCCTGGGGCCACTCCGTCTCCGGCGACCTCGTGAACTGGGCCTTCCTCGGCACCGCGCTCGATCCCACGTCGCCTTCGCGGCCGGTGCTCGTGCCACGCGGCGCCGCCGTTCTCGCCGCTGGGGCGTGGACGACGCCGACGGACGGAACGCGCCGGACGCCGAACCCGTCGGACCTGTCCGGGAGTGGGACAAGCCCAGCTTCAACCCTGTCGTCACCCAGCCCGCGGACATCACGCGCAACAACTTCCGCGACCCCGCACGTGCTCAACCGAAGGCCGCCGTGAGGTCGACCGAGACGCCTGCACGTGATCTACCGCAGCGCCGACTTCGTTACCTGGGAGCGGAACGCCGCGCCGCTGCACGCCGCGCCGGGCGTCCCTGCTGGGAGTGCCCGACTTCTTCCCGTGGCGGAGCACGGCACGGAGGGGCTCGACACGTCGGCGAACGGCCCCGGGGTGAGGCACGTGCTCAAGCTCAGCAAGGCCGCCGACGAGGACTACTGCGCCGTGGGGCAGACGGGCGCCGACCGTTCTCGCCGGTGGAGGAGGGCGAGCGCGGCGGCGACGTCCGGAACTGGCGCCGGATCGACCACGGGCACCTGTTCGCAGCCGTGCTTCTTCGACGCGCGCAAGAACCGGCGCGTGCTCTGGGCGTGGGTCGACGAGACGGATGACGGCGCCAAGGGATGGACTGGAATTCAGGTGGCCGACCTGACAAGGTAACTCAACTCTGTTCTTTTGACCAAAGTTTAACTGAATTGGCTTGGGTGATTTGATGTTGTGGCTGGACACCGACGGGAAGCAGCTGGTGCAGTGGCCGGTGAAGGAGATCGAGACGCTGGGAAGGAGTGGCCTTGCTGGGCAGGAGGTGGGCTCCGGCGGGCTGCACGAGATCGCCGGCATCGAGACCCTGCAGGCGGACGTGGAGGTGGTGTTCGAGATCCCGAACCTGGAGGAGGCCGAGCAGCTCGACCCCCAGGATGAACACGTCGCGGAGAAGGCCTGCGCCTCCGTGGAGAGAGCTCGGGCCGTTCGGGCTCGTCGTGATGGCGTCCGGCGACATGCAGGAGCAGAGACCACCGTCTTCTTCAGGGTGTTCAAGCAAGATGACGCGTACAAGGTTCTCATGTGCACCGACCTGACAAAGGTAACTCCAACTCTGTTTGACCAAGCTATAACTGAATGCCCTGGGTAGCAATTTTGTGTGATTTTAGATGACAAAAGTATGAAATGAACAATATCTATGAAACATGTTATAGGTCATCGACCAAAGATGCACAAACCGATTTACGCAGGATTTGTGGACGTGGACGTGGCAGTCACTTTAGCACTGGCTATTGTGGAGGAAGGCAGTGTGTGGGGCAACAGAGTTGGATCAATGATTTTGCTGTGATGGAGGAGAGCCGCCATAGGCAATCGCTCATGGTGCAGCAACCGCAGAGGAAAATGTTTGCATCCGGCAACGTCGCATTGACCTCAGATGTTTGGAGCGTGCAGCGGTGGGAGTTGCCACCACAATCGTGAATGTTGAAGATGACGGCCTGGTTGCATTGCTGCAGCCAGTTGCATTCTCTTGACAGTTTGGTGACTTAACCATTTGAAGAGAATCATGTGCTCACATGGTCTGTGCTGCGGATGGATTGTCCTTTTTATCAAGACCTAATAAGATCGTTATTTGAGATGACTTGCTCGTTACGATAACGAGCGAGGAGCCGGCCGAGCCGCCGTGAACGAGCCGAGGAAGCCGCCACGAGCGGAGCGGGCAGAGCCAAAACCAGCCCATCACTCCTTCGAGTCGACCGTCCACTGCTCCCAAAACCTTATCCACTCTTCTACGGTCCACCCCAAGGCCCCAACTTGCATCCGCGCCTTCCGCGCCGCCATCACCGCAGCCGCCTACCGCCGCTCCCTCATGCTGTCGCGAAGCTGGCCGTCCTCCATGCCATCTCGCCCGATGCCCAATCGCCCAGACACAAAGTTACCCAGCTCATGAAGCTCGTCAGCGACCATCGCATCAAGCCCACGGCTGGAGACTTCAGTGAGGCAGAGTTCGAGGGCGATGCAAGCTCTATCCTGTGTTGTGACGGCGGCAAAGCAGGAGATGCGACGACACGACGGGCGTCAACATCTCGTCCAGGAAGCTCATTTGTTTGCTTTCCGTCTTGATCCAATAGTTTGTTCCTTTGTTTCTCCGTTATCTAATTCAGATTTTCTTAATTTCTTTTCTATTTCTTCTTAGCACATGGATTTTACGAACACATGGATGCTACGTGGTGTATCTCGGATCTTCCCTCTTATGTTCTTGCTCCTTGTTAGTTATTGGTAGATTAGTATTTGAAGATTTGACTTCAATTCCCAGAAACTATATGGGATTGTAGAGATTACTTAATTGATTTGGCTTTAATTTGCGAAATTGTATTGGATTCGGGAGAGGATAAACATTTGCTATTGATTGAATCTCTGATTTCATCTAATTTTTATCTGTGATATTGTTCTTGCATGGGCTCATGAGTTGCTCGAGGCACAGCTGGACCGAGCCGAGCCGAGCTGGCTTTTCTGCTCGTTACATTAACGAGCCGAGCCGGCTCGTTTAGATAGCGAGCCGCACCGAGCCGAGCCGAGCCGAGCCGAGCCGGCTCGTTATCCACCCCTAGGTGGGACTCAAGCCCCCCCTACCGCTGGAAACTCCATTAAGCCCCCCTTAGCCCCTCCAACAATTTTTTATCATAGGTAAAGAAGAGGAAGAAGGAAAAAGTGAGAAGAAAAAAGAGACAGAGGAAGAAAAGGTGGAGGAAGAAAAAGGAAGAGGGTGGATGAGCCCCCCTTGCCTCATATTCTGGCTTCACGGGTAATTAGCCTTTTATTTTACATATAAAAGTAAGTAGGTGGGGATCTTCCCTCAATATTGTTCAAAAAAGTTCCTGCAAAATTTGGGAGTTCTCCGGTGAGCTACATGATTATAATTGTTCTAAGTATAAATGCTACAGTGTTGTCGTTTGTGGTATCGTTCTAAATGATTATAGTTGTGGCTAACTGCAAGAGGGGCAGGGTAGCTGGCAGGTAGGCCTCTTGGCCACCAGGGTCTGCCTGCCAAGAACACTTCAGGAACTGATTCCCACAGGAGCATGGTGGTTATGATAGTATGAGACTCAAATTTGAATGTGCAATTGGTATAATTGGAACAATGTGTAAATGGGAGAATTGTAAGATCGTCGATGGAGCTGACCAAAAGTATTGGATCACAATGTCAACAATTCAGATCATTGACATGCACTTCAACAAAAACTCTACCGGCATTTATTGAAATTTGTTTTAAAATTGCACCATTAGTCCAGATTAAAAGAAGAGGCCACCAACAACCAGGAATATGCAAAGATCTTTCTCCGTATCAAAACCAGGCGACAAGCTACTTTTCTGCCACCAAACCAAACGAAACAGGCTGATGATATGCGGGACTAAATGGCCATTAGTGTTTAATGAAACATAGCGCACATGGTTGCTAGTCAAAAACTAAACTAAACCCTAGGACTCTAGGCGGGCTGTCCATTTCAAGTGTTCTGAAAAATGTCAAGTAGTATAAGGCAGCAATAACACCAGCGATTTGCTCTGATGATTCGTCACTCGCAGTCGTCAGTGCCGATGGCAGCATTTCCCCTCGCCGTAACCGCTGTCGCGGTGATCTTGTGCCTTCTTCATCCCTCTTCCTCCTCATCTTCCTCTTCCTCACCCATCTGCGTCGCGAGGACGCAGGACCATGTCAGAACGGCGTACCACTTCCAACCGGCCAAGAACTGGCAGAACGGTATGATTTCAAATTCCTTCATGTGAATTAGGGCAGAAAGGTTTCGGATTTTATATAATTTTGAAATAAGTATTGAACTATATATCTCTTACTGTTTTGATGAAACCTCTCGTCTGGATGGAAATTCATGGGCACGACGGGAGCTTGCAGATCCAAATGGTGCGTGAGCTTGTTTTGGTACTCTGTTTCTTGGTTCTGCTTCCTTGATCCTCGATTGCTTAGGCGTCGTTGACCAACAGGGCCCGTGTACTACAACGGCATGTACCACCTGTTCTACCAGTACAACCCGCACGGCGCGCTCTGGGACGTCGGCAACCTCTCCTGGGGCCACTCCGTCTCCGGCGACCTCGTGAACTGGGCCGACCTCGGCAACGCGCTCGACCCGACGGCGCCCTTCGACGCCAACGGCTGCGCGTCGGGTCTGTCACCATCCTCCCCGACGGCAACCCCGTGATCCTCTACTCCGGTATCGACGCCGACCGCCGGCAGGTTCAGAACATCGCGTTGCCCAAGAACCCGCGCGACCCGCTCCTCCGCGAGTGGGTCAAGCCTTCTAACCCGTCGTCCCGCTCCCCGCCGACGTCTCGCCGGACAACTTCCGGGACCCCACCACCGCGTGGCTCGGCCGCGACGGCCTGTGGCGGTTCGCCATCTCAGCCGTTGCCGGCGGCGTGGGCACCACGCTCGTGTACCGCAGCGCCGACTTCCTCCGCTGGGGCGAAGCGCCGCGCCGCTGCACGCGTCGCGGGATGCGGTGATGGCCGAGTGCCCGGACCTGTTCCCCGTCGCGGCGCCCGGTGCGGCGGAGGGGCTCGACGCGTCGGCGCGCGGCCCCGGCGTGAAGCACGTCCTCAAGGTGAGCATGCCGGACACGCTCCAGGACTACTACGCCGTCGGGCGGTACGACGACGAGACGGACACGTTCACCCCGGACGACGACGACGCGCGCGGCGGCGGCGGCGACTACCGGAGGTGGCGGAGGCTCGACCACGGGCACCTGTACGCGTCCAAGACGTTCTTCGACGCGCGCAGGAACCGTCGGGTGCTGTGGGCGTGGGTGAACGAGTCGGACAGCGAGGCCGACGACGTCGCCAGAGGGTGGTCGGGCCTCCAGTCCTTCCCGCGGGCGCTGTGGCTGACGCCGGCGGGCGGCAGCTGGTGCAGTGGCCGGTCGAGGAGATCGAGACGCTGCGGAGGAGACGGGCTGACGCGGTGGGCGCGGAGGTGGAGGCCGGCGGGCTGCGGGAGATCGGCGGCGTCGAGAGCTCGCAGGCGGACGTGGACGTCGTGTTCGAGGTCCCGAGCCTCGAGCGGGCCGAGGGCCTCGACCCCAGCCGGCTTCTGGACGCCGACGCGCTGTGGGAGAAGGGCGCCTCCGTGCGAGGCGGCGTCGGGCCGTTCGGCCTGCTGGTGATGGCGTCCGGCGACGACCTGCGGGAGCACACCGCCGTGTTCTTCAGGGTGTTCAGGATCCTCCACGAGTACACCGTCCTCATGTGCACCGACCTCGCCAGGTACGGAAGCGATGTTCGATCTCGGCCAGGCCATCGTTTGCCTTCGCCATGGCCGAGCCGGAACATGACATGATGACCATCTGACATCTGTGAACTGAACTTCCAAATTCGACTGCGTGCAGATCCTCGACGAAGGCAGGGGTGTACAAACCAACGCATGGAGGATTCGTGAACGTGGACATAGAGAGACAAGATCATATCGCTAAGGACATTGGTGAGCGAGCTCATGGTTCTTGGAATCTGCAAGCTCTAGCTACTGACAGTCTCTCGTGGTACACATGACAGATCGACCACTCGATCATCGAGAGCTTCGGAGGCGGAGGCGGACGTGCATGACGGCCAGAGTGTACCCCGAGCACGTCGCGAGAAGCAGCAGCCACCTATACGTGTTCAACAACGGATCGGAGGCGGTGAAGGTGCCCAAGCTCGAGGCCTGGGAGCTTGCCACGGCGAGCGTCAATGGCGTAGCAGATGGGAAGACGACGGCTTCGCCGCATCCGACAAA
Organism: Cenchrus purpureus; assembly: GCA_022644695.1. NCBI lineage: Eukaryota > Viridiplantae > Streptophyta > Magnoliopsida > Poales > Poaceae > Cenchrus > Cenchrus purpureus. Next base: position 126,557,429 of record CP053456.1, on the reverse strand, counting down.
ATGTGCAAAAACGTGGTGGCGTATTAGCATGATGTTCACTTTGGTTCGAATTAAAGCATGATGAACAAATTCAGATGTCCGGTAACTTGGTTGTCTTTTGACATGTGGAGAAGCAGTAAACTGATGCTCCAATCGATAAGTGTTGCCTACATTCCTTTCATTCGTGCACACTATTTTCTTTTTCAAATGGTAAAACACGACAGCCCAACGTTTCCGGTGCGCCGGAGGGGCCGTTTTTTTGCCTCCTCCAGTTCATCTAGAATTTAGCCCTTATACGGGGCTTTTTCGGTACGCTGCTGGTCCAGAACCGTGTTCCCAATGCTAAATTCAGCCTCAGTCGCCAATTTATTATTATTATTATTATTATCATCATCATCATTATCCGGACGAAATTTATCAAAAATGTACCACAATCGTCATGTCACACGCGGTTCGACCCAACCACCGTATCACACAACGGCCAACAAGGCTAACCGTCGTGCCACACGGTGGTTGGGTGAACCGCCAACGGTCGGGGGCGTGGGTGGCCTGATAATGGGCCTACCGCCGTGTCACATAAGTTAGAAGAATTACCTGAGAAAAAAAGGGGAGAGGAGGTGACGGCAGTGGCGGTCGAGAGGAGGGGGGGCGACGGCAAGGGTTGGTGCGTTTATACAGGGGATCGCGAACCGCCGTGTGGTTCGGCGGTTGCCGGCAACCGCCATGTGACATGGCGGTGTGGTACATTTTTGACAAATTTTGTCTGATGATATATTTTTTAAAAATCGAAAAAAGTAATATAAAAATCCTCAATTGCAGCAGGGTCCAAACAGACCAAGGAGCAACTTCTTTGTAGTATTCTTTTTAGAGAATATTCAGTGTAATTGTGTAAATCACCAACTCGTTGGAATCGTGAAAACTCAATATTTGCAATTTGGAGTGTACTCCCTCGGTCTCCTCCCTTCGTTGTGGGATTTAACCATGTAAGGCACGGTCAAAATTAGCATGGTCTGCTCTCCTGCATATTCTAGAAAAAACAAAATTAGCACGGTCATCAATACTAACATTTGACTATTGATATATCGTAGAAAATAATTCTTATAACAACAAAATTATAGTCATATGAAAATAATTTTTAACACAAATTCAATGATATTATTTTTGCAAGACAAAAACTTTATTATACAAGAATACTAGCAGATCAAATGTTTCAAAGTTTGAATCTTGATGACTATTTTTAACTACAAGCCAGTGTCAAACAACATGGCACAACCCCTTCAGTTGCAACTCCACCAAGTAGTAGTACTTTACGCTACCCGTGCACTAACGCTTGGGTTGCAAGCGGTCGGTGATCTTGTACACTCCGAATTTCAAATGTTGAGTTTTCACGATCCCATCGAGTAGGGATTTGCATAGAATATTTACCCTTCTATTTAGTACTAAACATTGCAGAATATCGACGAGCTTTCTTCCAGCATTTATATTCTCCTCTGTTGCCCCGATAGAGGAACCAGCTTCCCGGTCTCATCTGGTCCGCTGCAGGCCTTCCACGCAGGGACAGATCTAGCAGGGGGGGGGGGCTAGAGCCCCCCTACTGCCAAGAATTCCATTGAAATTAAGGGAAGAATGCGAGACAAAAAAAGAGGAAAACCAAAAGGAATAATAATGAGAAGAAGAAGAAGAACTCAGCCCCCTAAGTTTTGATCTTGCCTCTTCCACTGTTCCACAACTACGGCTACCACGGCTACTGCTACAACAACGACAAAAGCGATCCTGACAAATCGTGACTGCACCCATCTGGCCATCTCTCTTCCTCTCTCGTTGCTCTCGGGCAACTCGATCTGCGACATTCACATCCCTAGCTCGGGCTCTCTGCTCTGTCCTCAGTCGGTGATTCCTAACGCTAACGCTGAGCCTATTGCGGCGATTCCCCTCCCGGTTTCCCGCGTCAAAGCGGTGCAGCTTCTCGTCGGCGGTCGGGTACAGAGCGGTCGTGCCGCACGGTGCACGCTGCCTAGGGGAAAGAAAGTGAGAACGCAGCAGCATATACCTTCAGAAGAAGGAGGGCAAGAGCAATGTAGGAAGAAGCCATGCTTGCCGCTGATGCTGTATTGTATATATGGCGGCCGGCTAGTGTGCTTGCTTGGATGAGTTAAATGCACTGCACGTCTTGTTCGTCTAGCTTTCTCAACCAGTAGTCAACTGTACTTTTCTTTTGTGACAATCAGAACAACCAACTGCCAGTCTAAGTGTCTTAACTGCAATCTTGGGTCTTTTCTTATATTTTGAGACACGTGACTAAACCAGTTTGGTGAGCGATACTCCATTTCAGACTGTTGGGCATAATAAATGGGTCATATCCACGACGATCTTGGCCTATGGAGCATGGGGGGTGTTTAGTTGGCTGAAAATTTGCAAAATTTTTGCTAAATTTTCAACTCTCTTCATCACATCACATTAAATACACCAAAAGACATATGTTCGGAGCAGTAAATGTAGGTAAAAAATTAACTAATCACACAGTTACATTTGTACATCACGAGCAATATTTTGAGCCTAGTTAGTTCATGATTGGACAATATTTACCACAAACAAGCGAAACGTCTTCTGATGTGCTACTGAGGAGTTCGAAATGTTGAAAAGGCAAATTTTCAGCCAACTAAACAGGCCCATGGACAATTTTTTTAAACAAAACAAAACAACTGGTATAAGGTGGTTGGGAATTTTCCTGAGATTTGAGTGGGAACTCATCAAAATTCCCACTCAGCAGGCAGCAACATTACTATTGAGAAATTTCCCGCGCTCGTCCTGTTCCTCTTGATGCAATCAAAATCAAAACTCAGTTAACGGTTAATTTTGCTGGACCTGTGTTCGGCCGAAATCCAAATTTAACGGGCCGTATTCATATGGGAAGAGTTCCGAGAGAATTCTTGTGGGCCACCTCCTGCTAAGCCGCATGCATGGCCCATCCGGCCATCCCACTCTTGATTTTTTAATATATTTTTTCTTTGATTTTGAAAAATAAATGGACGAATCAAAAATTTGAGAATATACATCGTGCACACGGTGGGCACGGCGATAGGGTGCCGCCAACGGTCGGACACGCCAGGGGCCGCCTTCTCAAGTGCCCCATGGCGGCGGAGGCCTCAGCCGTAGTGAGCACGAGGTGAGTCTTGGCACGCTGGCTGCCCCTATATACGACTACGCCGCCAACCCCTCGTTCTCTCCTCCAAATCTTCGACTTTCAACCATTGGAGCACTTTTGACTAAGGTATGTTTCTAAATTTAGTGTAGTTTAGTTAGTTAGTTTGGTTAACTTATTAGTTTAGAAATTTCAAAATGGTTATAATTCAAAAAATTAGACTAAATTGATATAAAATTAGTAGAAAATAGTATTAACTCACATAAATTGTTTTAATTCATTTAAAAATCCTAGAAAATCGTTATAATTCACAAAATTAGATTAAATTGATATAAAATTTGTAGAAAATAGTATTAACTCACATAAATTGTTTTAATTCATTAAAAAGTCCTAGAAAATGGTTATAATTCACATAGTTAGATTAAATTGTGACATAATTAGATTAAATTGATATAAAATTCATAGAAAATATTTTTAATTCACATAATTTGTTTTAATTCATTTAAAATTCCTACAAAATGATTATAATTCACATAATTAGATTAAATTAATGTAAAATTTTTAGAAAATATTTTTAATTCACATAATTCGTTTTAATTAGTATAATTCACTAATTGATTAAATTATGTTATTTTTGCGCTATATTTGGACCGTTGAGATACGTACGTAGGAGTTGTTCGACGAGGCGGTGGACCAACCACCGCGTCATACGTGTCGTTGTTCTTGGACGTTCGCCCGATATGCGTTCCCGACCACCGAACGTTGATGCCGATACACCTGTGGATTCAATGCACGTAATTCATTTTATTATTTATTTCGCTTTCTTTACAATAGTAATTGCGTTAAGTAAATTAATTTTGTTTATTTTTCAGCTACGCTACCGCAGACTTATCCCTTTCGCGCGGTTGGTCAAGGGGACAAAGCTACGAGTGAGGTTCCCGGCGGGAGCTGATTGGCGGTTCGCTCATGACGCCCCGCACACCTTCCACTTCCCGTCGGCGAGATGACGCCACCGAGGAGGGCGCGCGATGTTGGGAGGCCGTGTCTTGGCGGCGATGGGGCCGATCGACATCCCCGCGACGGCACGCCGACTTTCTTGCTTTCGGTTCGCGAACGCCCACCTTGAACGATCGCGCACCTCACCGTGCGTCTCTTCGCCAACAACCACGGGCCCACCCGGACTTGGATCCAGTCAGACGTGATTCTAACTCTTATTTTCAACGCTTGTATCCATTTTAAACAAATGTGTGATGGACCTTGTGTGTGTGCGGTGACTACATGGCGGGCCAGGTAAGCGACGGCCGACATCAGATTGGAGGTCTACCTGCTGGCTGTTCGGGTGGGTCTTTGTGCGAGTCGGCCGGGACTCGGTGTCGAGGTACACGCTCCCACAGGCTCGGCGGATCACCGACTCCCCCGTCGAGGAGATGCCCCGGTCGGTGGGGAACCATGTCGCCGCTACCTCTGTTTGTGTTCGGCGATGTCGGAGGGGAGTAAGGAGGATCCTCACGGGTGCCCTCTCCTGCTGCAGATGTGGATCCACGAGCGGTTCGACATCGGTCGGCCCAAGGCCGACCTCTCAGAACGTCTGTGCCGAAGACACAAACCAGCAGACCTCCCCACCATGGGTTCTCTGTGGTGCCTCCGGAAGGTAATGACCTCCCTTATCGTTTTATTCGCTTAATGAGTTCTTTAGTTTGATTCAATCAACTTTTCATGTTCTGTGTAGCACGTTTGGGCTGGGGAGCAGGCGAAGAAGGCGTACAAGGACTTCGTGGGTCAGATCGACCGGATGGTCGATGCCCAAGTCCGGTGGACGCCGTACGCTACTGCCATGGTCGCTGCCCGCGCACCACAGGGCCTCTCGTCCCTGTGCTACCGAGACCAGGCGTACTGGATGACGCGGCGACGATTGGTCTTCGACGTCTACGTCGAGGAGTACGCCGTCCACCGGGTGATGAGGCAGTTCGGCCTCTTCGAGTCGCCATGCCGTGCGCCACGTCTGCCGCCCACAACGCACAGGTGAGCTACCATTTGCCAGTTATAATTATTTTCCGTTACAAATAGTCAGTTGCAAATAATTTTTTGTTTCATCTATGCTAGGTGGACGCGTAAGGGCGTGTCTGCGGCAACATCGTTCGTCGACAAAGCCGCAGCCGTCACGTGGGCGAGTGGGCGTCCCGCGCCGCGAGGATAACGTCGTCACGAGCACCGCCTTCACGACGGCGGCGCGACCGGGTAGCGTACCTTGATGGTACCTCTCGACGCGGGCGCGGGTGACGCGTGCACTGCTACCCGCCACCGCCACCGGTCCGGACCACGGCGGGATCTGCCGGACACGTACGTCGCCGGCCAAACATATTTCATTCATATGACTTTTCATTATAACATGTGTAACTAATTTTGTGAGCAGCACGACGCGCTTTGCTGAGATCGCGGCGGCTCGCAGCGTCCGCGAGGGAGCGTGTTTTACCCGGGGCCTCGGCACCCGCGCCGGCACGGATCCTCGATGCTTTGCGGCGAGGTACTCCGCCGTCGTGAACTACGCCGGTCGCAGAGATTCCTCTCCTTCCGCGCCACCCACCCGCTCGCCTCGAGCACGCGGCCGCGACGCCTTCCACCTTTGCCGGCGACTTCTCGGCTCCGACGGCACAGCCAGCCAGTGTGTGGGCCGCACACCTACGTGCGGCCGCTTGTTTTGCAGTACTTTCAGTGGACCTTATTTTCAACTAATGCACGGAATTGTTGTGTGTTTGTGTTATACTATATTCTAATAAAGCAGTGCACGCTCTTTCCGAGGCCGGGCCTCGCCGGAGACGACGGCACCTAGAGCGCCGATCTTTCCGCTAGGAGGTTTCGATCACGGTCTTTCGCCTTATGGCGGCAGATATTCCTTCCTCGTCCACTCACCTATGTTCCACTGGTAACGACCTTAACTTTACAAGAAAATTGCTAATGCACGATACGTTTTGGAGAACTAATACTATTCGTTGCAGCCGGTTTCGACGCGACCACCGTCGAGACTCCTGACGAGCACCCTGGCCGGGATGAGTTTGGGTACGCGACATTCTCGCGGTCATGAATGCCCCGCAGCCGAGGAGGTTGGCGGTCTGTCACAGTTCACACATGCAATCACCGTTGGGACTCAGCAGACACGCCTGGGCGGAGCGACCCCGGTGCGGGTCGCTGCTGGCGGGCGGAGGGACACCGGTGAGCGACGACATGGCGCGGAGGGACACCGGATGCGCGCAGCTCGCCGCAGGACACAGCCATGGCGCAGTAGTAGTACTTTTACCATGATTTTGTATAAACTATTTGCATCTACTCGTTGATTATGATATGATCTTGTGATTATGCTTACACTTATCAGTTTGTAGTTTTTAAAAGGTTAAAAGTGTTTTAAAATGAAATTTTTTAAAAAATAAAATGACCTTACCGCCATGTGACACGGCGGTAGGGGTCTGCCGCCGTGGCGCACGGCGGCAGGGGCCTGACGCCGTGCCACGCGACCCTGCCGCCAGAGGTGCTCTCCTGCCGCCAGTGCACGCCGCCGTGGGGTACGACGGCAGATGTATATTTCTCGAAATTTTTGGTTCGTCCATTTATTTTTCAAAAATAAAAAAAATATGTATATATATATATATATATATATATATAAATTCCCCACTCTTCCTTCTCCCCGCCTGGTGACCTGGTCCATCCGCGACGCAGTACGCGCTCGAGCTCGACCGCGACAGCGGGTCGCGATTGCCAATTACGGAAGGGATTGTAGGTTTTTTTTAGAGTTTAAGGGCAAAAGCCCCGGCCTTACTTAAAAGACAGAGAACCAATTCAGTTTACAGCCCAGATTACATCAGTGTCTCACCAAGACACTCACATGTCTTACCAGAAGGGATTGTAGGTTTCCATTCGTTTGATGAGCACACTGAGAAATGTGATGAATCGAGCAGCAACAGGTTATCGAAGCTTCGTTTATTTAGTATCTGCCAAATTAAATTTTACAGCATCGGCAATTCGCCTTACCGTCGATCATCAGAAGAGAAAAAGAAAGCAGCATCAATTGGCAATTGAACGAACGAACCAGTATCCGACAACACAGCAACTAACGGCGAGGTAGCACCGCCAAGCGGCCAAGGCCTCCTAGACGCCTAGTCCATGGCGTAGCAGCAGTTCTTGAACGTGTCCATGTCGCGGCTGAAGAGCGGCACGTAGGCGTCGATGCTGCCGTCTCCTACGAAGGACGGCAGCAGGATGAGGAGGCCCTCCACGGGGAGGTAGCTGGGCATGAAGAAGAAGGGCCGGCCGCCGCCGAAGTCGTAGAACGGGATCCGCAGCCAGCTGTCGACCTCGATGTTCGGGCTGAGCACCATCTCGTCGGCGTCCGCCGCCGCCACCAGCCGCTCCTTCCACCGCCCCGGAGGTCGAGAAGTCGATGAACGACTTGAAGTAGGCGTCGTTGATCCGCGCCACCTCCCGGTTGATGAGCCCCACCGCGTGCTGCAGGGGCCTCGCCACCAGCTCGCCGGCCTTGGCGGTGGGCCGCGCCCACAGCACCACGTTCCCCGTGTACCCGTCGGGCACCTGCGGGCTCATCCGCGCGCGACCGTCCACGGCGATGCACACGCTGGTGCTCTGGCCTTCCTCCAGCCCGCGCGCCGTCGTCATGGACCGCCACAGGTGCGCCACCACGCACTGCAGCGTGCTGTACGGCCGCGGCAGGCCCGTCGACGCCTGGGCCTTGAGCTTGGAGATGAACTCCCGGCTGAAGTGCACCTTGTGGATCACCACCTCCTCCTCCTCCTCCTCCTCGTCGTCGTCGTCTCCGGCGGCGTGGATCTTCTCATGGTGTTCGACGTGCTTCTCGCAGGGCTTGAACTCGACGCCGCGGTGCTGGAACTCGACCAGCGGCGGGTCGCGGGGCCGGAAGAAGGACTCGCGGTCGTGCACGGGGACCGGGTCGAGTGCGGCGCCGCGGGTGGCCTGGCTCCACGCGAGGAAGAAGTTGCTGGTGGCGCGGCCGTCGGCGACGATGTGCTGCGTGGTGAAGCCCACGACGTAGGAGCCGCACGCGAAGCGGGTGACCTGGATGAGCATGAGCTCCGTGGCGCCGTCGCCGCCGCTGGGGTGCAGGGCGAGCACCTCGGGGGTGGGCTTGAGCGGCATGACGCTGTCGAGCGTGACGTCGGCCGCGGCCTCGACGAACCGCGCGCCGGCGTCGTTGAGGAGGATGGCGCGGCCGCCCGCCTCGGCGTCCACGCCCAGCCGACCCGCCCACTCGCGGTACTCGACCAGCACCCGGGCGAGCCCGTCCTCGAGCGCGGCGTTGGACGGGGCCGGGGGACGGAACGCGTAGATGACGGAGATGTAGGTGTCGAAGTTGGCCCTGTCGAGCACCGTCAGCGGGACCGCGGAGGCGCCGCCGGCCGGAGCGACGCTGCCGGGGTACGCCGGCTTCACGGCCTTGGACGAGTGCACGGTGATCTTCATCTCGATCGAGATGGTGCGCGCGTCAATCGATCGCTTAATTGCTGGGTATACCTAGCTACGAGAGCAACGCTGATCACACTCTTAGTGACAATTAAGTGTTCAGGAGGGCGTAGTAGAGGGAATGAGCTGAGAAGAGATGGAGCGGAGCGCGGCGAATGGAGGAGCAGCCAGTGCTAGAATATATAGGCCGGAGGACGACGCAGTTGCATGCGATGGAGTATTCGAGTGAGGAGGGTGGAGTAGGTGGCGAGACTTTGATCACCATTTTTTTGAAAAATTATGGGGAACATGATGAGCAATTAGACGGACATGGTCAAAAGGACGGCTACGCGAGGAAGTTGGCCGCCATTCAACGCAGGAAGAAAAAAAGGTAAAAACGGGGCGCCACGTACGTTCAGATTTGGATGGATAGTCCACCATCTGCTGCAAATCGATCGTCCGGCCCTCGATCAGTTAGTTTGTGCCATTATAAAAAAGGAAACAACACGTGGGGCGCGTGGATTTGTCATCAGTACAAGAAATCGGGACAGTTACCGTGCAGTCCAACAAGCGAAACTGGGAACAGGTGATCATTGGCCAACAAGCGAAATCGGAACGAAGGGGATTGCGACGAGGAAAACGGACTGAGAGAAACGTCGTCGTCCGTCGAGGCAGTTACCGTGCAGTCCCGAGTTCCCGACAAAGGAGCGGGTTGGCGCGTGGTGTTACAGTGTCACTGTCAGGTACTTGGTCACATGTGTTATTTCCACGAAACTACTGTACTAGTAGCTCGGAGCTCGGCCAGTCCACACCAACCAAACGGTGATCATCCTCCGTCAAACTAAATCGCTGCGATATGGTATGCATTTGCCTTTATAGATAAAAAAATAAAATCTCGTTTGATTCTCCATCGTACTAGTCAATTGGACTGGCCGGACTTGCTGAATCAAATGCCCTTATGCCCCTTCAAAATGCATGAGTGTTTCATACTTTTCAACACATCCATTATACTAGATTACTAGGAGTATTTCTCAAACTCAAGCAGCCTGCTTGTTTATTTGTTCGTTTAATTTTTTCTAAAGGGAACGACCCAAAGCAGCCTCCTGTACTGATAGAGAGCTGGCTAGCGACGTGCACTTTTTTTTAATAACATTAAGTTATTATGATCTTCCAGCAGGGTCCATCTATCTGGACTTCACGTCATATATACGTACACAAGCAACCACATCAGCATCTACTCCTTCTCTCTCCATCAACATGCAGGCATGAGGCATGCGCTAAACGTTTCATTTTGGCTTGACCGTGCAGTGTCTTAATTATGTGGAATATACATACGCATGCAGCAATGGTCCAATAACTTGGCTTGACCGCGTGTTAGGTGGAATAGATGGTCCACTCGCTCTGATCATGCATAGATGTGATAGTTTCAGATTTATCCTAGGTTAATCCTTTTCCTGTTTCGCCGTCAAATAAAAGTGACTGCTGTGTCTGAAAGTGACTGACTGCCTATAGGTATATATATATGGTCCATTCTATGCGTCTAGATATAATAACAAAAGTGATATATCTAAAAAATATTAGAATAATAAGTAATATGAAAGGGAGGGAGTAATATTTAGAAAGTTAATTTTCGAGTTGACGTTGACGGTGCATGCAGTTAAATTTCAGAGTTGGGACCTGTGGGAGGTTGGTGGGAATACTCCTACCTCTAGAGGCGGCTGTAACTTGGCTGTGATGACTGCTTGATGTTAATTTTTTATTTAATGACAAGGAGCGTGCAGTGGTAGTAAATAAAATCACCATGTAACAACACTGTTTGATACGAATGCTTTCTCTTCTTCGAGCGAACTCAGTTCAACAGATTTTCTGCTCGTTTGTACGACATATATGTTTTAGAAAAAGATTATGTACTGATTTGATTGACTGATTTGTTCTAAGAAAAAAAATTTAGAGGAACTTGAGGGATGAGTATCCACCGCAACTTTACCACAGATCTGGACATGCCGGTAATGGAGGAGCTGAGCTCCAATCGTGTGTGCACTGCAGGCGAGAATGTTACATCAGGTAGGGGGAAGAAAAGACTAAGGGTAACTTTAACATGCGTTCTAAGGGGGTGCTTCAAGGAGAGAGAAGATGATTTGACCTGTGCCAAACGTTAGAGCAGTGGTGCTACGCTAGAAATTTCTGGCACCCATTGCCCAAGTTTGCACCCTTGCTAAGGTTAAACAATATTTACTTCAGTATCGCCAACCATACAGTTCAAAAAGTCTGGTTCGATTGAATACTTTATGCTGAAGTGTACTCCCAAAGCAGGTGCTAGGTTTTGCTAAACGTTGGAGCGAAATAGGACAGCTAGCACCACCGACATGGCGAGAGGATAATTCATCTCTCCAAGACTATCGTTAAAGTTGCCCTAACACCCGTTTGGATGCGTATATTGAAGCCCGAATGCGGAATTGGTATTGGATGTCTTCAATGTCGTTGTTTGACGTTCTTGCTATTGGAATTGAAACCACCTCCAATACCGAGAGGCATTGGGCCTTCACCGCACCCCTCATGCAATTGAGTTTGCACCCCGCCTCCGTATTCATCGGCATTCACTCGCGTCCCCCGTCTCTGTGCCTCGCGTCTTCCTCTGCTCGTGCTCGCATCTCCCTCTCGTCACTCCACCGCACCGGCGCCCCCTCCCATTCCACTCTGGCGGCGGCGCCCCCTCCCCTTACACTCCGGCGGCGGCCCCGGTCCCCTCCTACTCCGGCGGCGAGAAGTAAGGCGGTGCCTTCCTATCCGACGGCGGCCCCTTCCCAATCCACTCCGGTGGCCCCTTCCCGATCCACTCCGGCGGCGGTGTATGTCCCCTTCTTTCTTGCAGTTGGGAGCCGGCGCGGTGTGGGGGCAATGGATCCCCTTGTTCCTCACAGCTGGTGGCCGACGGTCGGGAGCTCCTTCCTTGCAGTCGGCGTGATCGGCAGCTTCTTCCGGCGATGACAAATAAAATTTCAATTCCATTCTTTGGTTATCCAAACATCAATTGGATTGAGTTGCTTCCTTAGTTTCGAGAAGGCAATTTAGTGTTCCTCCAAACAACTGAATTAGAATTGCGATCCATTTCAATACCACCGTTGATTTGGTATTTAATCCAATTCAATACCACACCCTCCAATATCTACATCCAAACACACCCTAAGTCATTTGGAACAAAGTACACCAGGCATCGGAAGAAAAAAATTTGAAGCCGAACTGGCAACCTAAGCACGAGAGAGCTCGATAACACATGAAAATTGCCATGTGCGGTTTGGACTGCTTTATTAGGGCATCCTTAGCACCACTCTGTTTGACTTCCTTTCTTTCTACTTTTTTGCATCTCTCTCATATCAAATTAGCCGATCAAATCGATGAGCACACAATAATTTTCTTTTAGAACAAATCTGTCGTACAATCAGCAGAAGATCTGCCAAACATAACCGTTCGACTATCTCCGCATAAATACTTGCCTAACAATAAAACACAACATTTCAATATTCCAATGCTTTGGCCATCAACATCCTTTTTTACAGTAACCCAATTAGCACACATGCGCATGTACTATACTCCTATGTGTGTGAACTACACTCCATAGAGCGCTTGACTGGCTTGGTCCAGACTAGGGATGGCAGGACATCCACGGGATCTGAGCTGAATGTTTTAATCCCGATAGAGCAAAAGCTCCCGTTCTCATCCCCTCCCCGCGAAGGATTCCCCGTCCCGTCGGCGGGGATCACGCACCCAACGGGGACTCCAACCCCGATTAATCCCCGAAGAACTCAAGCACAGAATGGGAGGAAGAGCGATGTGGGACGTAGCTCACCGAAGCAAAGATTTCTCATGTTTACATATCAATTGCCAAGAAACATCACTAATCCCCATCTCAAACGCCAAAAAAATACAAAGGAAAAAAGGAGAAAGCAGAGAATCGAGACCACAAATCGAACTAGTCTCGAGAGAACCACATGCATCCTCCATTCCTCCATGAGTCAAGGTCCCTTTGGCTCCTTCACATTCTTGCGTGATGCTCTAGGGGTGGTGGTTCATAGCTGCCGGCCTCTCAGATCCGGAGGATGTGTGGCCGTACGACTATGGAAGCAAGCAGCAGGGGGCAACGGGGTTAGAGAGCGGGACTGTGGGAGGGTAGCGCGTGGACGTGCAGCGGCTAGGTCCTCTGGTGTGCACGTCCCGAGCAACGCCGCAGCGGCCGTGGTAAACTGGGAAGGACGAAGGAGGGAGGCGCCGCCGCAGTGATGAGTGAGGGAATTCTTTGGGTAAAATTAGGGTTTCTTTGCTCATATATATGCTCATGGTGCTGGGTTAAAGTGGGCCTTGGTGGGCCGATTTATTGGACCTTTATCCTGATGCACATAGGCTCGTGATTTCGGGGACCCCGATGGGGATCGAGGACGGGGAGACAGGGAACGTTCCAGCCCCCGTTTCCCCCGGATGACTTTCAATCCATTAAGTTCCCCGCGGGGAGTAAAATTTCCCCATTTACATCCCCTAATAGAGGAATTCCCCATCGGGATCGGGATCGGGGCCCCATTGCCATCCCTAGTCCGCATCACTCATGAGTCGCCATGAGTCGTGATGACGGGACACCACGTATACTCATCAATGCATGCACGCGGACTCAAATGCCGTCCTCTCGCGTTCTCAAACGAAGAGACGTGGCTGACCGTGATGTATAGTTTGCACGTATGTACACTGCAGCCTTGCACACGAGTGGTTGCTCCATGTAAGTTTATGCAACCACCGATCGAGCGATTCCGATCCGATCCACGGCGCTCTCGGCTCGCCCATCACGTACCCCGTAGTTGGTGGTGTGGTGGTTGGTCGGTCAACACACCGGCGCCGGCCTCATTCGTTTACATCGGATTGGATTCTGACCGGAATTGATAAATGTAACAAGAAAATCATAATAGCTACTATAAGAGATCCGTATTCCGGGTCAAAATTAATTTACTCATGAGGGTGGTGGAGCGAGGGCCGAGGGCAGGCGGCGCGGTCGGCGAGAAAGGGATTCGGGGTGAGATTTAGAGGGCACCGTTGCAGCAAAAGAAAATTTAAGGGGTAAATTTTGGTAGGGGATCCTCCAAATACTCTTTTACGTGATGACTTTTAGGGACACCGTGATGACAGGCGAATCCAGAGTGGGTCGGGGGCTTAAGCCTCACTCCTTGAAACCACATAGAGACCCTCCTAATCCCTCCAACAATTTGTGATCATGGATGAAGGAAAAGAGGAGGAAAAGAGGGAGGAGGAAGAAGAGAGAGAGGGGGGGGGGAAGCCGCTGCTAAGGCGAGGCCACTGTGATTCTCTGTGTCCAACTTCCCAAGAGGCGTTCAGTAGCTTATACTCGTCGACACCCGAGAAATTTGAAATTTAGCACCCAATTCATTTGCCTCTCCGGTTAGCACCCAATTCGGCGCCTCTTGAGACACAGTTGCGGACGAGGCGAATCCAGTGGAGTCGGGTGGGGGGCTTAAGCCCCCTTACTGCTTGAAACCCCATAGAGACCCTCCTAATCCCCTCCAACAATTTGCGATCATGGATGAAGGAAAAGAGGAGGAAAAGAGGGAGGAGGAAGAAGAGAGAGGAGGGGTACGTCGCTGCTAAGGCGAGGCCCGCTGTGATTCCTGCGCAGTACCCAACTTCCCAAAGATGTTCCGAAGTAGCTTGTACTCGTCGACACCCGAGAAATTTTGAAATTTAGCACCCAATTCGACTGCCTCTCCAAATTTAGCACCCAATTCGCCTCTTAAAAATTGGCACTGACTGAATTCTTTCAAAAAGCAGGACTCACCATATATTTTATCATATCCTTTGCATCTGGCACTGTTTACTCAAGTGAAGGGACCAAATTGCCCCTGACCTTATCGATTCAGAAAGAGGAGCCCGTCGCTTCAAAAAAAAAAAAAGAGGAGCCCGTGCATGCGTCGTGTCTTCCGTTTTTTACGCGCGACCTCGCTCACTGAACCCTAGCTGCCGCCTCCCTCGTCTTCTCGAGGAAGCCACCTCGCGCTCGCGGCGGCAATCGGGCGCGCGATGGTGTTCTGCAGCTGACCGCCCGTCAATCCCCGCGCGCCGCCCGCCTCGACGCCGAGCCCGGCCTCCTCCACTGTCGACGCTGCCGCGGCCCAGCTGCGCGACACGCCTCGCCTCGCCCTCGTCCGCACCATTGCTCCCCTCCTCGCCAGACGCCGGCTCGCCTCTGCGCTCATGGACCCTCTCGCCCCGCCTCCTCTCGCCGCCATGGCGTCGCCTCCCGCACAGCCCAGCTGCTCCTCCGTCGTCCCGCGCCGAGCCTCGGCGCTTAGGAACAAGGCAGTGCGAGAGCTAGGAACAGGACGTATAAATAGGTTTTTCTTCGTGGGTGAGCAATTTTTTTTCTCCTCGATGCTCCTGGTAATAATAGAGCCAGGGGCAATTTGGTCCCTCCACTAGAGTAAACAGTGCCAGAAGGAAGAGAAACAATATAATATGAGGTGAGTCCCTTTTTTTGAAAGAATTCGCGGTCTGGTGCCAAGTTTTGAAGAGGCATTGAATTTTTTTCCACTAAGGGCCGCGCCCGAATTTCATTACCAAAGCAACGAAATTACAACGTTTAAAAGTCTTGTTACCGAACGACTAGAGCCAACAGGAAGCGAACATAAACAACAGGCAGGAAAGAGAAGCACACATGGCTTCCTTAACCGCATTGCGAGGCAGTCTGGTGAGGCGAGTTCCTTCCTCCCCGCCCCCAAGGACAACAGAGATTAACAGGTTCACAAGAAACATGACTACAACGTAAAGAAGAGGAGACTAAAGGATCTTCATTTGCAGGTCTTGTCCAGCAGAGCTTCATCCTCTCCCTCGAGGCGATCACTGCAGCAACACTGTCCCCGTCCTTGGATCCCCCTAGTCTTCTTGAGGGTGATGCAGTATTGCCGCGTTCTTCAGAGCTTCTGCGCCAATCTCCAACATGGTCTTCCTTCCTCCTGCGTAAACCTGCCCAATAGTTCAACATGATGAGGCTAGACAAATGATCTCAGAGATCTAATTTTCTTCTTTTGAAGCAAACACAATTACGGGTTCGCCAGATTGCCCAGCAAATTGCTGCTAGCCCAATCATGTAGAAATTTTTATTATTTGGCATGTATCTTTCACACCATTCCCAGTATTGACACTCATTAGTTGGCCTGCAATCAGCCTTAATCACCCAAGCTACCAAACTCCAGATGTATCTAGCTAGAGAACATTCAAAGAACAAGTGAGGAATATTTTCCTCCAGTTCTGAAACTCTGAATTTATCTCCTTGCGGTTCCTTTTCAGCAAGTTGTTTTAGTTAGGATAGCATCTTGATGTAATAACCACATGAAAATTTTATTCTTCAATGGAATTTTAGCCTTCCAAATTCTTTTGTTAGGATCCCGACATCAGCTCCACATAGGTGAGCATACATTGATTTGACAGAATAAACTTTATGAAAGGACCTTGATGTCGCCTAGAGGGGGGGTGAATAGGCGTGACGACCAAATTAAACTCTTCTTCCCGATCGCTTGAGTCGACAGTGTTCCACCGGTCGGACCCGGTGGTGATGACCGTCCGACCGGTCAAGCACCTGGACTTCACAGGAGGCCTTTGAACCTAAAAACAACTTCAAGCACCTCTTGACTAGCAGACCAAACTTGGTGAGTGGCCTTATAGATGATCACAAGCAAGGTAATGAGCCCTGCACACACAAGTAGCACACCCAAGTAGATCGAGCGGAAGCAAAACAAATATGCTAGAAAAACAACTTAGAGAGTCAAACCACACGAAGAAGCAAAGGATTTGTTTCCAAGTTCACCACCCACTAAGGAATGGCTACGTCTCCTGAGGAGCTTGTAAGGACAATTCCACAACAAGCCGGGTCTCTTTCAACCACTTTCCTCCTTTCCACTAAGGGATCTTTTCCACGAAGAGGCAAGATCGCAGCCTTACAAACTTCCATTGCTCACCACAACGTTGGGAGCTAGCCGGCGACGTTTAGCCGCTCAGAGGCAAACCTCCAAGAGTAACAAACGCTTCAAAGCTTGTAGAGCGAAACCAAAGTGCTCAAGCTATGGAAATGCTCTTGTTAGCTCACAAGGTCGCTCTTGAGCTCACTCTCTCAACCCAACACCAAGGATATGGCTTGAATCCACAAATCTCACAAAGAGAGGGTTGGGAGAGCCACTAAGGCTTAGAGCTTGTTAGGAAAGGCTTGGGACCTCAAGAATGTTACTAGAAACAAGCAAGCATCAACGGAAGAAAGCTTAGGTATTTATACCCTCAAAGGAGAAAAACTAGCCGTTAGTCCACAGGCGGCACCGGTCGACCTGTTCGAAAAACTAGCCGTTGGGGCTAGCGGCACGTCGAACCGGTGTCCACGACGACACCCCAAAACCCTTTCTATGATACTAACACGTCACCAAAGAGATGAAGGGGCTCGAGGTTAGGTTAGGAGGGTTTGTTAGCACACTCTCTAAGGCTAGATCTCACTTAGGTCAACTAATGAGCACTTTGACTTGGTCAACTCGCTAAGTTGCATCCCTCTTGATAGTCGGCATACCTATACTCAAGAATAACTAAGAACACTTTGTTGATCTCTTGAGCTTGGATATCTTCAATCTTGCCATACTTGATCAATATTCACTTGAGGGCTTTCAACATAGCCTTTGACTTGAGCACGTCCATACTTGAGCTAATGACTTAGGATCTTTCCATCTAGCATAGGAATGCACACTTGAATCCATAAGTCACTCCATATTGCCAATCTTAACATGGTGATGACTTGCATTGCTTCCCTCATAAGGTTTGGATATGATACTTGGAGACCCACGGATGCTAGAACTTCACCTTAGCAAAACACGAAATGGCGGCTTAGCTACGGCCCCAAAGATTGCTTAGTCCCTCACCCTAGACATCTCGGTTGATCTCTTCATCACTTATCCAATCCACTTTTGAGTTCCACTTGCTTCATACACAATTAACCTTCATTTGAAAACCGCTTCAAATGCTTGATCTTGATTGACAACGAATGTGCAAGCTTCCAAATTAGAACCATAATGTGTACACTCATCCTTATGTCCTCTTTCAACAAACACATGAAGCCTTACATTTGACTTAGAGAATTACTATCTTCTCTTTTATGATCCTTGTAATTTTAAGCTACGTCTTCATATGGGAGACCATGAATTGACCTTCTCAAATTATCCCAATATTTGTCTTCATTTATTACTTGATATTTGTCACTTATGCAATAGGATCATCCATATATTTGTCTTCTCCAATGTGAGCCATATAACATTCATCCATAAATAAATACTTCAATAATTGCTCATGAATATATAAATAAAACCTGCTCACAATCTTAGACAAATACATTAGTCCTTTAATCGCTTTGTCATTCAATTCACCAAAATCCACTTAGGGGCCTAGATGCACTTTCAATCTCCCCCTTTTTGGTGATTGATGACAACTCGATTAAAGCTTACAAATAAAACATTAAAGCGCATTTTAGATTCTTAGATATAGCTAGAGCTCCCCCTTAATTTGTGGTTAGAGTTGAATTTCAAAAAATTGGCCTTAAATGCCAATTGCACAAATTTGGGAGAAAGCGCGTGTGAGCTCCCCCTATATCTTAGAATCAGTGGAGTGCAACATGTGTGAGCGATAAAATAAAAACCGTGATGCGTATGACAAGATATGCACAAAGCAAAGAACAAGAGTCGACTAGGCAAGACCGGTCGATCGGTGCCCCCGACGTCGGGGCCGGTCAGTCCACCAAGACGCTCGACTGGGCGGCACCGGTCGAGCCGGTGCCTAGGTGTGCGTGCTATTTGGTCCAAGGTGATCAGCCGGGTTGTGCTTAGATCACTTTGCTCCATTTAGCCAACACAAATAATACATCATTCAATACATGCATCACAATCTAGCAATAAAGTCGCTTAATTATTACAATAAAGGTTCAAACACACAGTAGCACTCACACAAATGTTCTCAAGTCCACAAAGATAAGATTCTAAATTATTACACACTGCTCTCAAGCGGCCGGCCCGGCCATCGAGGCCGATTGCTTACCCTTTAATCCAAATCTTCTCCCCTTTGTCATCAAGCATCCAAGAAGGGCCTGGAGAAGAAGTAGCCCGTCGATCACCATCCCCCGAGATCCGTCTCACGGTTGAGAGTGTCAAAATCCAATGCATAGGAGAGTTTAGGTAAATGGAATCGGAGATAGTGATTTCGGAGGGATGAGCTATAGAACCTTTATCATTACCATAGTGATATGGATTATATCCAAAGATCTCATGAGAAGCGAGCGCCCCAATCTTGTCCTTGCTCGGAAGGTGGAGGAGGTGGAGGAGCTTGTTCTTGTTCCATGGAGTGAGAAGAACCCGTACATCCGGGTGAGGGGTACAAACGGTGGAGGTGGAGGAGGAGCGATGATGAAGACCCTTGTTCTTGGGACTCAAAAACATAGGTCCATATTGATTAAGCATGTCGGAGTTGACCCAACCTCTCATCCTATCCTCGAAGGAAGGTATCTCAACCTGTGGAGACTCAGGAGAGGGAGGAGAGCGGGGCGGTTCAAACCCTTGAGCGTTGTGCATCAACTTCATCGTGTCCCTCATTTGCTTGTTTGCCCTCCTAAACCTTTGTTGCTCCACCTGGATGTCATGCTGACTCCTACACATGCCAAAAATGAAATTGAGGAACTTCCTCAATCGAGAAGAGGACCTGGGGCTGTCTGCTCAGCCTCCCCGACGGCTCAGATGACCTCGATGCCGATCGGGGCCGAGGCCCTGAGCCCTGGTGCCTGATCTAACCGAGTAGTGCCTCTTCTCGTGATTCCTTCCCCATGGCCAGGTGCTTGCTCTACTCTAGGAGATGGAAGCCTTGGACTCTTGCTAGGATTGAGCTTCAACGGCTTGTGTGTCACATTTTTAGGAAACTCCGTCTTTGCAACCTTTTCAATCCATATACATGATATAGGGACTGTAGTCGCAAATCTTTCGGGGTCCTCGATAGATGCTTGATTTCTTGCCAAATGAAATCCCCAACACTAAATTGAGCTCCCGACCTTAAAGCAACCATCAAGTTTTTCCGAAATTTTGTGATCTCGGAGGGATTCCATCTCTCGGTGTAATAGACACCCTAAGGAGTCTATTCAAGTAGCATAGTAGGTATAGAGATTCTTCACCTTCCCATAATAAGCATGGTCACCTCTCGGGTACATAAGGTGCAAGGCACTTTTGTCAAGCTCCCCTTCATCATGGAGCTGCCTTAAGTCCTTGTCTCATGCCATAATCCCAAAGCACCTCAAGAACACAGGGAAAGTGATGGAATACCTCTGGGCATTGGTCATCCAAATCATAGCCCTCTCGGTACCAATGTGTCCAAAGTGCACGGTGGCATAAAAGCGGGCTATTATCTCCTTGTTCCAATCTTGTGGAAACCCATAAGTTCCTTGACCCTTTGCCTCTCACAGTTGCTTATGACTTCATTAAAAATGGGGTCATTCTTCCTAACCATATGCCCCAATCCACATATTGTGCCTTATGAGTGATTTTGGGCTTTTGATGATCACCGTAGCATAATAATCTTGCTGAAACTTAGCCCAAAACCTTGGATCGGATCGGTCCTTGCCTCCTCATAAGGGTTCTTATCCTCAACTTCTTTAGGGCTTTAGTCATGCCCGAACCATGGTACTTTCATCGGCCTGTCGGGATAGATATAGGTGGGTGGCATGATTTTCAATCTACCGGTCATCATCATCCTCATCCATGGCATCCACATCATCTTCTTCTTCCTCATCCTCCTCATCCTCATCCATTACCTCGTCGGAGTCATCATCATCAGACCCAGCCTCCTGATGCCTCTTCAGCTCAAATTGTCCCTGAAAGGTCTCATCCTCAACATTGTCATCACTGCTAGTACCGGTGTCACCTCCAAGGTCAGGTGCCTCTGCACTCTCTCGAGCTGAACGACGCGTCTCAACCTTTTGCCGACATTTATGGTGCTGCCCCTTCCCCAAAGTCACCGGGGCGCCCCTGCGAGCATGCACCTCTTCTCTTCTCTTCTTAGCACCCTCCTTTTCCCTAACCATGACTGCTGTCCTGAGTCACAAAAGGATGACAAAAGTGTATTAGACTCTAGGAACCAGATTGAATCGATATAGAAGGATATTCTTGAAAGCAGACCAATTGGGTCTGCTCGGGCCACACCGGCCGATCAGGTGATGGGCACCCACGGCAGATGCCACCTGAGCGAGCCACTGCCCCAACATCCAATCTGAGCAGCTATGACTCTAAGATTTGGTCTAGATAGACATGAGACAATCTAATACAGATAAGTGTTGAAAAGCATGAAGAAAACAAAATTTGGGATCGACACGCGCCACCGGTCGACCGGTGACGGCCAAGCCGATCGATGAAGACCGTCCGACCCCAAATCTTGGGTTCTCACAATGTGTCCAACGAAACTTTATGGATCTATAGGTATGTCTTCTAGGGTTCTCGAGATGATATACCAAAGGAAATTCAAATCTTTGCACGGAGTAAAGAGATCGGGCAAAAGCGAAGATTTGAATACCTTTGAGAGAAGAACTTGAATGGAATCAAAGAACTCGAAGGGGAACCAAGAGGGCCTTGGGAGATCCTTTTGCTTCCAAACTTGTGGTCTTTCCTTGGTTGAATCCTCAAATCTCCATGGGAGAAAGGAGAGGTGAGAGGAGGAAGGAAGATGGTCTTCACGGTTTGGAGGAGGTGAGTCGTGAATAATGGAGGAGAGAGAGAAGGAAGGGGTAAAGGATAGATTCTTTTTCTTGTGGGCCCACGGGTTGAAGTCAGGCGTCGTCGGTCGAGGCAGTGCGAGCCACGCCGATTGACTACACTTGGTCGAGCAGTGAGCCTTTAGCGGTAGTTCCGTCCGTGCTCGGTAATACCAAGATTTTGATAATTTCAACAGAGAATCCATTTTGTAGAACCGACGTAGCCTCGGAAGTTCCGATCCTTCTTTCCCATTTTGCGAAAATTCCTCTGAAAACTTCTTCTGGTATTTTATAAGACACTTTGCATCCACTTAGGTCTCGTAAGAAGGAAGATGTGACTTCAGGTACCGCCGTCGGCCGGTGGTGACCACGAGGTGCTCCCCGAAAAGACTTCGCCAAAAAGAGATTTTGATCCTAATTCTTTCAGTTTTGGATAAGAGATAAAGAGTTGATATTGATCCAAAATTCATCAAGTCTTGAAAGAATGAAGGATAATCCAATTTATTTTGATAATTCTTGATTCTTCCAAGAGAGAGATAAAGATGGATTTAATGGACTTGAGAAAATCTCCTTAATTGTGACTAGCCATCAATCAAGCAAGGGAACCATAGTCACAACTAAGTTGGTTGGGTCACAAAGACCAAGAATTGAATATTTTCAAAAGAGCACACTTCCTACACATACTAGTTGATTTTTGAAAAGTCTATCCTATGTCACAAAGTGCATGCATCCACTTCAAATGAATGGCTTTTCAAGAATATTTGACTCATACCTTCAACCTCGAGACACAAAGATGAGAGAAAGCAAAGGTATCAACCAAATATCTAGAGAGGCACACAAAATTCACTTGAAGCAATTGCATGCTAAGGATGGCACACTAGCATGGTATTATGGCCTAGATGCATTACGGTATTCAATGAGGTTCATGGAAACATACCTTTGCCTTAAGACCATTTCATTTGTGCATATATTTGAATTTTGAATGGTGCCACTCTTACTTATCTTTATGGAGTTATACTAATCAAGAGCTCGCTTAGGGATGCACAAAGAGTAAGACTACAAGATCACTTTGATGCCAAATCACCCTTTTCTTGAAAGTTGGGTCGATCCCGGGTCACCCGCCATAGGGGTCGGGTCACCTGCAGACACAGAGGCATACCGGGTCACCCGAAAGACAGTGCTGGTCACTCCGCCCAACAAATGACCCGAGCCAAGATCGGTGATTTTCAATTTCTTGTCCCTTGATTAAGTGAACACATCACTAATTTGAAACCTATGAGAGACAAGGCAATGCTCTTCTAGAGAGCCATTAAAAGCATCGAATGGCATGAGTATAATTTCATAAAGATGTCAAAGTCACTACCTCATGTTTCACTCGTCCAAGATAAGTGTCACATGAGTGTTCACGAAGAACTAAGAGTGACTAAGACTCAACAAGGAGCACTAGTTACCGAGATGTCATTGAACTCAAGATTTAAATGAATTTGCCCTTCACATGGCCAATTGATCAACGTGATTTCCATGCCTTCTAACCATGTGTTCAATGCATCTCTTTCAACCTGCAAGCTCGGCAAGCATTTCTTGGTACCCAACGCTTGTTGGGTCCTATAGGAGTTAACCACAAGATGCTTAGGAACCCAAATAGCTCTCATGCTATATTGAGGTGAACTAATCTCCCTCATAGCACAAGTTCCATTCTTATCGCTCCTAAGATTATGAAAATCATAATGGACTAGATTTGATTTAGGAATATTACCATTTGGACAATCTTTGCCCATGTGACCCTTTTGACGGCATTCATAGCAAATGCGACTTTTGTTCTTGTTGGTCACACCATTCCTTATAGTTTCTTGTCCATGCTTGCTTCTCAGCCTTGTACTTAGAGAAGAAGTCTTCCTCGCCTTGTTTGCTTGAGGTGGGGCTGCCACTGGCGGCACCAGTCGGCCGGTGGCATGCACCGTCTGGCCGTCCCAGTCGATCACCTGCCCATCTTCACACTTGGGCACGAGTCGGCAAAGTGACCTTTCTCTCTGCACTTGTAGCACACTCTCCATTTGTTTGAGCTTCTAGGCTTTCTAGAGAGCGATTCTTATGCCTTGTGCTTGGTTGGACGAGGTTGGGACTTGACTTGCCCAACCTTGCTCTTTTCTTGAATCTTGTGCTTGTGGGTCCTTGTATGTTGTTGAGGGGTTGAGCTAGTGACGATTGATCCCTTCTCAAGCTTCTTCACCATGTCTTCACGGTTATCTTGAGAAGGTTGCACTTTGCTCTTCTCCTTCAACACATACAAGTCTTTTGAAGCTTTTCAACCTCTTGCTTGAGTTCATCATTTTCTTTAGTAATGAGGTCATCACAAGATTCTACAAGTACATGCTCAATGCTAGATTGGCTTGCTTGAGACAAATAATCATTAGCCGATAAATTAATTTGAACTTGTGAGCATGTGCATGTGTGAGATAGAGATTGCATAGATTTTTTCTTGATGAAAGCACAACCTCATGGGCTATCTCTAGTGTTGCATAAGAATCGACAAGCTTCTCATAGGAGCACTCAAGTCCCTTGTGATCGGCTTGTAGAGCCATATGCTCACTAGTGAGTTTCGCTAGTTGGGCTTCTAGCTCATCATTGGCTTCTTCTTCTACTTTAGTTCTATATGAAAAGATTTGATATCATGATCATATTTGTTAGCCAATGATTCATACTTACAAACCAATGATGCAAGCTCGGTTGAGAAGTTCAAGTTCTCTTGTCGGAGAGCTTGATTCTTCAATCTTCTCGCCCTTAGCTCCCTTTGGCTGCCTCTTCTTCTTGCTCTTCTTTTCCTTCTTGGCCATCAAGCAAGTTGGTGTGCCTCTGTCGGCCCTGACCGGTGTGTCGTCTGATCCGCTTCTTTGATCTTCTTCTTGCTTGAGAGTTGATGCTTGATGATCGGTGGATGTTGTAGAGGCTGTGGAACATA
Organism: Cenchrus purpureus; assembly: GCA_022644695.1. NCBI lineage: Eukaryota > Viridiplantae > Streptophyta > Magnoliopsida > Poales > Poaceae > Cenchrus > Cenchrus purpureus. The sequence continues at coordinate 126,533,081 of CP053456.1, read as the reverse complement.
TCTCCCTGGTTCTTCTTCATCATCACTCTCAATTTCATCCCATTTGGTGTGAACTATCTCAAATAGCAATTCCCAAATGAGATGAGCATCTTCGCTAATCTTTTGCTCTTTAGAATAAGATGCTTTAGCTCTCTACATACACAACTACACAAAAGGTTAGTAATAACGGCATTGAGTCGCTTCTTCTCCAATATTAGGGAAGCGATGGCCACGTCCCTCTGCGGGGACCGGTCGGACGGTGCCCACCCGGTCGGAGGTGTTCAAAACTAGGTTGGGGCTAGCGGCCAGTCGGGCCGAGGTGCCACGACCGGTCGAGACCGGTCGGGCCGAACCAAAACCCTTTCTATGATACTAACACGTCACCAAAGAGATGAAGGCTCGGGTTAGGTTAGGAGGGTTTGTTAGCACACTCTAAGGCTAGATCTCACTTAGGTCAACTAATGAGCACTTTGACTTGGTCAACTCGCTAAGTTGCATCCCTCTTGATAGTACGGCATACCTATACTCAAGAATAACTAAGAACACTTTGTTGATCTCTTGAGCTTGGATATCTTCAATCTTGCCATACTTGATCAATATTCACTTGAGGGCTTTCAACATAGCCTTTGACTTGAGCACGTCCATACTTGAGCTAATGACTTATGATCTTTCCATCTAGCATAGGAATGCACACTTGAATCCATAAGTCACTCCATATTGCCAATCTTAACATGGTGATGACTTGCATTGCTTCCCTCACTTAAGGTTTGGATATGATACTTGGAGACCCCACGGATGCTAGAACTTCACCTTAGCAAAACACGAAATGACGCTTAGCTACTACCCCAAAGATTGCTTAGTCCTCACCCTAGACATCTCGGTTGATCTCTTCATCACTTATCCAATCCACTTTTGAGTTCCACTTGCTTCATACACAATTAACCTTCATTTGAAAACCCGCTTCAAATGCTCGATCTTGATTGACAACGAATGTGCAAGCTTCCAAATTAGAACCATAATGTGTACACTCATCCTTATGTCCTCTTTCAACAAACACATGAAGCCTTACATTTGACTTAGAGAATTACTATCTTCTCTTTTATGATCCTTTGTAATTTTAATCAAGCTACGTCTTCATATGGGAGACCATGAATTGACCTTCTCAAATTATCCCAATATTTGTCTTCATTTATTACTTGATATTTGTCACTTATGCAATAGGATCATCCATATATTTGTCTTCTCCAATGTGAGCCATATAACATTCATCCATAAATAAATACTTCAATAATTGCTCATGAATATATAAATAAAACATGCTCACAATTTTAGACAAATACATTAGTCCTTTAATCGCTTTGTCATTCAATTCACCAAAATCCACTTAGGGGCCTAGATGCACTTTCACTTTATTCTTTTCCCATGTCCAGATTGGTTTATCTTTCTGGGCCCCCAATGCACAAACCATCACTGCATCTCTAAGTTGTCTCAGCTGGTTTTGGGCATTCTCATCCAGCCGTCTTCTAAAGGTCAATCTCCACCCTCTCAAGGCCATATCCGCAACTGATATGGTTTGCTCATTGCAAATATGAAAAAGCTCTCTAAATTTACTCTTCAGGGAGCAGGCCCCACACCATGGGTCTCTCCAGAAGTTTGTGTCCCTCCCATTTCCAATTACAACATTTCTGCCAGCTAGGTACAACTCTTTGATATTGATTAGGTTATTCCACACAGGGGAATTCGAGGGATTACATTTTAATTTACTTACTCCACCTCTGATTTTGTATTTTTTTCCTGACTATCTCTTGCCATAAACCCTCTCCAGTTTCTATCTTCCACCACCATTTACACAGTAAGCTGATATTCATTTTTCTTAAATCTTTCACTCCCAGCCCTCCTTTTTTCTTTGGTCTGGCAATCACTACCCACTTAACTAGATAATATTTCTTTTTGGTGCTGCAGCCTTGCCAAAAGAACATTTTTCTAACTGAGTCCATCCTTTTTATGATAGTTTTTAGTAGCATATACATAGACATGGCATAGGTTGGGATACAACTCAAGCGGGCATTCAAGAAGATCTTTTCCACCGTAGGACAATGACGGACTTCCACCCTTCCAATCTTCTCAGGATCTTTTCCGCCAATGCCACCCAGTCAGCAACATGAAGTCTGGATCCAGAGATAGACACTCCTAGATATTTTATTGGCCAAAGCCCGTTACTGGCCGAACATCTCACGAATAACAAAGCGCTTTTTGCTCATCAGAGGACACCATTATTATTTCACTTTTGTTGAAATTTATCTTCAATCGACATCTTTTCATAAATATGCGGAGGATTTTCATGTTCATGATGTATCGGCATCATCCTCCATACATAATATGGTATCATCGATATTGTAAAAACTGCCACCCATTTGGGATCAATTCGACTATTAGGCCTTTAATCGGGCCATTACTCGGCAGTTGCACCATTTTAGCTAGACAATCTGCTGCTAAATTAAACAACAGGGGAGACAGAGGGTCCCCTTGCCTTACTCCCTTCCTGCTTTTGAAATAGCTGCCCATGTTCTCATTGACTTTCACACTTAGAGTCCCACTATCTACCACTTTTTCTATCCATCTCGCACTGGGTTTCACACAAGCCTCTTTGTTTTAGAGTTTCAAAGAGGCGAATTTGGTGCTAAATCTAGAGAGGCAGTCGAATTGGGTGCTAAATTTCTCCGGCGGGGCAGAGCCCAGCAACGCCCAAGCCATGGCTCCCAACCTCATCAAGGTCACGCTGGCGGCTGCCCCCATCGACGGCCTCAAGGCGCCGTCGGGCTTCACGCTTAGGGGCTAGGACCTCGATGGCCACATTGCAACATCCGCCACCGCCAACAGCTTCTTTGGCTTCGACACGTTGGCGGCCAAGAGCCGACACGTGGTGCCGTCGGCAGCTCACGACACTTTCATGTGCTTTGGACTGGTTTATTAGGGCATCGTTAGCACCATTATGTTTGACTTCTCTTCTTTATGCTTTTTTGCGCAGTATTTCTCTCTCATAGCAAATTAGCCGAGCAAATCAACACACAATTTTTGTCTTTCAGAATAAATCTGTCGTACAATCAGCAGAAGATTTGCCGAACATAACCATTGGCTACCTCCGGATATATACTTGGCTAACAGTAAAACACAACATTTCAGTACTCCAATGCTTTGGCTATCAACATCCTTTTTTTACATTATTAATCCAATTAGCACACATGCGCATGTACTATGTACTCCTACTTGTGTGAACTACTCCGTAGAGCGCTTGATCTTGGTCCAGGGCTCCAGGCTCGCAGTCGCAGCCCATGAGTCGTGTCGGATGAGTCGTGATGACGGGACACCGCGTATATATACTCCCTCAGTCCCACAATAAGTGCACTTGTAGCATTTGAATGAGCAACTTAGTGTTGATGCGAAATGACAAAATTGCCCCTACCAACATGTCAAACCGGTACAGAAGAAACTAGAAAACTGACGTGGAACAACCTAGAAAGTCTCGGATGGAGGATGCAGGAGTGCTCTGGGGTGCTTTTTTTTTTACAAATAGGGCCCACATATGTTAACCAGTGAGGTCCACGTACTCCCTTGTTGCAGACCTTGGCACGTCTCTTCATGTTTCAGCTCTGAGCGTCTTGGCAGCAGTTTGGATAACATGCGAAGTTGAGCGTTTAATCTGAAAATTTTTTTTAATGCTACAAATGCATATAAAATGGGACGGAGGGAGTACTCATCAATGCATGCATGCGCGCGGACTCAAATGCCGCTCGTCCTCTCGCACGTTCTCAAAACGAAGACGCGCGTGACAGCGGCCGCGATGTATATACGCTGCAGCCTTGCACTGCACACGAGTGGCTGCCGCTCCATGCAAGTTTATGCAACCACCGATCGAGCAATTCCGATCCGATCCACGGCGCTCTCTCGCCCATATCACGTAGTACTCCGTTTAGTTGGCGGCGTGGTGGTTGGTCGGTCATCACGCCGGCGCCGGCGGGTGAACGAGAACGAAAAAAAACCCCGCGTGCGCTGCCCGCGGCGCGTTGAAACTGTGGCGCTGCGGCACCCCGGCTCCTGCTGATTTGTTTTAAAGCAAAGGAATTCAGCGAAGTTGGTGGTTGGCTGCTTGGCTTGCATTGGCTCGGTTTGGTTGGGTTGTCCGGTAGTACAAGCCAGCCTGCTGGATGACCTCATGACCACGGGTTGACATTGACCCAGCAAAAAAGTCCGGCAAGGAAATAAATCTTCGTGTGACTCCCAATAACACTAGAAATTGTCGCGGCGTTGCCGCTTATGGCCAGTAGGACCCGTGTTTTTTTTGTTTGAGTTTTTTTATTGTGAAATGGTTTTGTTAACTATGTAGGCTTTGTTTCATATATGTAGTTTAAATAGTTGTATAAGATTAATGTGGGTAGATAAATTATTTTTTAAAATGTGTTTGTTTTTTTTTATCTTACTTTGCATTGAGAGTTAGGGTGATTGGTTGAGTATGGTGGTTAGTTATGCGTTGGTATAACTGTCGCTATTTTAAAAAATATTTATTAAGTAGCCGGAAGTTTAATGTGGTGATATTTTATCATAAAGAGTTTTGCATAATTGGTTTTTGGATTTTTTTTTTATGTTTTTTGATTTGGTTTTCATTTGTACCTATTAAAAAACATAGGAATAGATGTACAGCAAAAACTTTCACTTAAAACATGTTCTAGTTTGGATCCATTGCATAGATTTTTCTATGAGGATTTGAAAACAATTTGGTTTTTATATTTTACGATTTTTCTTCTATTTGCTAA